>PTFA01000147.1:408391-435065 GCA_003342895.1 Casuarius casuarius | reverse complement strand
CTGGTGACCACAGCGACAACCAGCTCTGGCCACAGCCAGCCCAGAGCAGCTGGAGACCCTGTGGTGTTGGGTCAGTGCAAAGCCCATGGCCTTCTGCTAATGATATCCAAAATTGTATTTGCCAGGCTGCAGATACCAGCAGAAGAGAGATGTCCCCAGCATGAGTGTCTAATGTCCCCAGGGGCATTAACCACTGGGCACTGACCTCTTCTTGTTCTCCTTCCCTGCTCCAGGGGCAGCTGCTGCCCCAATGTCTCCATGGTGAGTTCTGATCTTCAGGCTAAAAGGTGTCCCAGCAATTCCCTCTCTACTTTTTCATATAATCATAGAATAATTTAGATTGCAAGGGACCTTTGGCAGTTTTTGGACCCACCCACCAGCACAAAGCAGGGTCAATTAACAACTTAGATCTATTAGCCAAGTTAAGTGAGATTGCTCAGGAAGAGAGACATTTTCCTTGGAAAATCTCAGGTTTAGACTAATGTTGAAATAAAAGAGGAATATTCACTCCATTTCTTAGGTTGTTTCTCATCTGTTTAAGCTTGATACACCTGCTATACAGCAGCAGTTTCAGAGGCAGGGATCATTTTCCTCCTGACACAAGACAGAGGACAGAATCCAATGTTAGCTTCACTTATATTCCATGAAAGTTGATGGGAACCCTCTTATTCCCCCCCTAGGACACAGAATTGTATTTCATAGCCAAGATATTATGTTAGAGTTGGATTGTACCTTGCTCCAGACCACATAGAGATGTGCTTTCAGCTTTGAAGGGAAAAGGATCAGGCACTTAATCAATAGCCATGTGAGTGATAAGCACAGAAAATAAATTAAATTGGTCAGCTTGTATAATCATTAGAAGACCATATGGGTAATGTATTATTCAGGAAGAAAGATGACCATGGTTGGAATGGATATTATGAGGGTCAAGAATACTTAAGGAGTACCTGCTTATAGTTATTTATTTCATATAGCCTCTTAGCTGGAACATTCACCATAAATTATTAGGATGAGGTGGGAATCGCAGCTGACATTTTTTGGCTGTGTTATGAAGAGGTCAGAAACAGGCTATTCTGGCCTCCAAAATTTCCTGTCCAGAACACAGGCACGTGCGAAGCGTCTAAAGATAACGTAGTAAGACCTTTCTTTTTGTTCTTTTTTCTTTTTTTTTTTTCCTCCCTACATGCTGGCTACTTTTAGGCTGAAACAGTACTGTTGCCGTAGAACTTGGATCAAAGGTGCTGAAAGCTCTGGCCAGAACCTAATCTCAAATGGCTTCTGCTTCTTCTGCCACCAGCAACAATCCCAGCTGATCCTCATCAGGTTTAAACCTTCCTGAGTTTAGTCTTGTTATTACAGCTGCGTAATACTGACTGAAGATGAATGCTCAGGATACACTTCTAGCACCAGCTGTGCTTCTTGATGTGGTTACTGCTCCCAAATGCACCTGCAGCTGTTTATCACCTTTCTCATGCTTCCTCCTCCCTTCTGTTGACTGGCATACTCGTGCAATTGCTTCTTAACGCACTGCACTTGAGATGCACTGGATTAGCAGAAATGTACTTCTGAAGCTGTTTAAAGCAACCAGGCTCACTTGGGCTGTAGCACGTTAGGGAGAGATCTCACAAGCAGCTCCATGCAGCTAGCATATATAAGAGGTGATGACAACCTCCAGCTGAGGCCATAGTAGAGGCAGTACTCTCTTCAGACCACTCAGAGGGATGTTTGTTCCATACAGAGAGGATTAAATAGTGCAGATCTATTTAACCAGCTCCCTTCTGTTGCAAACTCATGCTGGCCTTTATAGCTGCTGTTATTTAAAAAAAAAAAAAAAAAAAAAGGTAGAATACATAATCATTCCAGTAATTGTAGAAAGAGAGAGAGATCCTGATTTTCCTCTAGCATTTATCGACTGTGATGACCCCACTCTTATAGGAATACAAGTGCTATTCCAGTGCATACATCACAGTTCACGCGTCACAAGAAAAGATGATGTTCCGGAACTTAATCTGTACCCAGGCTGAGCAAATCAGCCTGTTTCAGAACATAGGTTTTATGTCCTGGAATGGGATAAGGCCGTATGGCAGAGCAGCCAAAGCTCCCTTTCAAGGTGAGGATGTTGCACTCAAGATGCTATTCAAGGCCTAGAAAAGCCAAACAGGAGCTGCCACTTGAATTGCCATTGTCGTGGTTACTCTGCCTCCATGAAGGAGTTCATGGCAATAGAATTAATGTGGTTCTAAAGGTAATTTGAAAGCAACAAGAGAGGTGAATTATCACACGAAAATGCAAATCATACTTTATCTGGGCTGTTCCATGGCTGCTATGATTCATCATAATTTCTTCATCTGTTTTTTTTCTTTTCCAGGTGAGATCTCAATAAAAGAAGGGGGTGAGGGTGGCAGAGCAGAGCCTCATTTGTCAGCAGAGATTTATAGCTCCTTTTATCCAAATGCAAAACGCCCTTCAGCAGGGAAAGAATATTAAGCATTTAAAATTGCCATCTATCACTCAGCCCTTATCTGATGGTGACCAGAAAATCCTCACATGTACAGCACAGGTAGCTCTGTCCTGCTTCCCAGGCTGTCCCCTGGTTCAGACAGACCAGCATTCCCTGCCTCCTGCACCCACCAAATCTCTGCAGCCCTCTCTCCATACCAGACATATGAACATATTCTCTTTCTCAGGGACAGCTCTCAGTGATGTAAATCAGAGTTACGCTTTCAGCTTCACTGGAGTGACACAAACTCACCCCGGCAGAAGACCTACAGTGCTGTTCCTCACGTTTCTCATATAAGCCCCATCATTAATGGAAGTCATGCTGGTTCACACCATTCCAACAACCACATTTTCCCACATGTTGGAGTACGTGATCTGCGGACCTGCTCATCTTAGCATTGGTTGCTCATGACTGTGCAGTACTGAGGAAAGGAAATAGGGACCAACGGCTCACCTTGTCCTCCAAAACAAGAACTAGGAGGATATCAGCTGAATATATCAGGTGGCAGATTCAGAACAATTGGATAGAGGTGTGTCTTCACACAGTGAAGCTCAGCCGTGAAACTCTTTGCCTTAGGATACTGTGGCTACTAAATATCTATATGGTTCAAAACTGAACTTGAAAAATCCATGAAATAAATCTATCAGGTGATATTAAACATGAAAATACTATCTCTGATATACAAAGTACCACTTTTTACTCCATACCAGTACATACCAGCCTTACTTTTCTTTTCTTCTACTGGCCCTAGTCAGTTTTGGAGACAGGACATGGAACTCCATAGACGTCTGCTCCAGTCTGGTGCAGGCTATGTTCTGTTGGATGCTCTGTGGTGCCCTCCCAGTCCTGCATGCCTGCCAACAGGGTACAAGGCTGCTTCATTTACAGATAATATTCTGGGATAACAGTGGGAAAAAGCATGTAGGAGCAGCTTCCACTGCTTGGGACATGCACAAAACATGAACTTCACAGCATTGTGGGGAACTCAGCACTCATACAAGGGTAAACTGAGCCCTAAGATATGACCCTGTATGTGATGGGGAGTATTTTGATGTCAAGGCAGGAACTGCAGCAGGATGGATTTCTCCAGGTGACAAAATGTTTGAGACCCTTCCTGCGCATGGTCAGCTGTAATGGCCTGTGCTGGGAACCATCTGCTCTTGAAGTGTCAAGGAATGTGCCTAGAGTTACTCACTGTCAGCAGAAAATGTGGCTTTTTGCACCCCCTGAGCAAAACTGGCTACACGAATTCACTCCAGACGTCCTCCATCTCAGCCGTCCAGACTAGTCCAGGCAGAAGATGAACCTGTGGATCACATGCCATTTTCCTCCAGGTTATCTTTACACGGGCCTCCTCAGAGATAAAGAAAGTGTGTCAGACAGACACTCCCAGTGCTGCCTCTCCAGTCAGACACAGCAGCAACCTGGTGGCAAAGACAGTTTGGGAAACAGCTTCCCTGGCACAGCATCCCAATGAGTCGTGTGAGCATGAATGGTTTTCACAGCAAACCGAGCTCTACATTTCACCCAAACCAGACAACACATTAAGGCCATGCCTTCCTGCACAAGAAATGTGAATGCTGGTCGTGCAAGTATGGTACAGATTATCTTTTCAGTTGCTCCATTTCTCCCACTCCAGAGGCAATCCAGTAAGAACCTCACTGTTTCGGAGGCTTGAGCATTCACCTTCTAAATCATGCCCTGGACCATCCCCTCTGCTTCCTCCACCCTCAGCATTGGGTGACCAGTGCGGGTAAAACACACTGATTCTGCCCCAAAACATGAACAAGGCACTCCTTACAGCATTCAGTCTGCCTCAAGTGGTGCAAAACTAACTTCTCTTGCTTTTGTGGTCAAACCAGGAAAAGTGGGATAAAAGAAAAACAGCGAGTCTCCCATAGATATGTGATGAGGTGTCACATAGATATGTGATGAGGTGTCACTTAATATTGCCTGCAAAGCACATTGGGATCAGAAGGCACCATGCAACATAAACGTTTTCAGTTTTCAGTCAGATGTGATTGGGAATGAGGCTGTAGCATAATCTAGCTGGAATAGCTATAGCAGGTGAGGATAATTCTCAGTTAGGTAGAGTCCCCCAAAACAGGGTCTCCTACTTTTAAGAAATAAAACAGCTGTCCCATGCAGATTATGCAAAGAAAAAAAAATATTATCTAAAGAGGCATACCACAGCATTATGGAATTACCCTGTGTATTTGTGTAGGTACATGTTTGTATAACTTTAATGTCTATTATATATCAACTACCAATATTAAATACAGACAAACTACAGAGCATCTTATATATTTGCATAATGTAAGCACACATATCATTTATAGGTAGTTTATCTCTATTTTGTATTGGCAATTGACATTACAGATCATCTATGATATGCACAGATAAAATGGCAATTAAGCAGCAATATCTCAGATCACAGCGCTGGCGGGCTCGCGCACGATGTTCCTGTGGCAGCTGCAAGAGCACGCCCAGCAAAGGAAAGCTTTGCCATTATCCTGCACTGTGCGCGTATCCACATCCAGCACCACTTAGGAGCCACTCTAACAAGTGATCATCTCCCAGGGTCAGCACCTTTCCTCCCCAGGACCCTGTAACAAACTTAGCATCAGCTCCTAACTAATTGAATTGGAGCACGATCAACAGTCTAATTGAAGACTATCTCGCGTCCATTTCAAGATCATATTATTTCCCAATTTGCTTTCTGAGCTTCTGTTCACAGATTTAGGAAAAAGGCAAATAAGAATAAAAAAAAATAAAAAAAAAAGAAGAAGAAGAAGAAAGAAAAAAAAACAGAGGGGAAAAAGCGGCTTTACTTAACAGTTGCTATTTTGGTATCAAAAGGAGACTGCATTGTTGATTAGAGCGAGAGATCATTATCCCTCTTAGGAGCCCGATGAAGGTCATTGTGTTAACCTTCAAGTCACTCTGTAACTAGAGGCTGCTTTTTTCTCCTGCTGAGCCACACTGGGAAGGAAAAAAAAAAATCACTCAAAGGAAGTAAATCCAGCCAGCTCTGCTGGCAGAGTGGAAAAGCAGAGGGGTGGCAGGGTGAAATTAACTTTATTTGTTATTGTGTATTAATGTTTTGTCAAAGCAGGGAGATGGGATGTAGGGAGATGGAAGTAAACCGATTTAAATGTTCTGTTGTATATGGCAAATACCCTATCGTGACAGGACGGCAATGGACTGACACCCAAATAACACTGTAGACAGCTCAAAAATGGCATGTCAGATAGCAATAACTCATGAAGCATTAGCGTATGGGGTTATATTTGTATACTTTCTCTAACACAAAGAGGGCAGTTAGTTCATGCTCAACAAACCACCTATGACCAGATAATTCAGGCCAGGAAATAGTGAGATTCTTGCCTACCACACACTGGATAATAACGCTGCTATTTCTGTTTTGTTGTTGTTGTTGTTGTTGTTGTTTTGTTCTTGTACAGAGAGTCCCAGATTCAAGTGCAGAAAGCAACACAGGGATCTCTCCTGTGTCATCAGGGATCCAGGCTCTCAAGCAGCCTCTCTTGACACACAGTGTATAAAGCCCTTCCCGTAGCTGTGGTCCTTTGGCCCATGAATCATGAGCCTGATGACCACAGCATCCCAGGAAGAGACATGACAAAGCAGGGAAGGCTCTTCATTCTGGAAGAAACCGGGGTAATATTTCTTCTTTTGACCCTGGGGTCAGCAGCAGTGAGTCCCATCATGGGACTGATTTTCTTGCTTTCTCCTGAAATCCAGGAGAAAAGGAGCCAATGGTCAAGTACTCAGGAGATAGTGTCTCTGGCTGTAGCCTCCCTCCACCTGAGAGCTCCCTCAGCCATAGGTTTTTCCCATATCTCACATTTGCATTAAGCCTCTCACACGCAGCCCTTGTCACCTATTTCCCATGCAGATTCCCCTACATGCACACCCTGATACATGCCCATGATCCGCCTTGCCCGTACTGACACTGACTCATCCTCCTTTCCATTAGGTGTTAGAAAAGACCCATTTCTGTGCATGGTTGAAGCTCCTTTGCAAGGCACTGAACACACCTGTTTGCATCCACTTTCCTTTCCTGTGCCCTTGTGGCGCTAATCCTCCTCAGACAACTTCTACTATAAGTCAATCAACACGTCAATTTAGCATTCACCTTTTGTTGAGTCTTAAATCCTTATAATCCTTGTCCTTGCCTCTGCATGTTAAATGAAGCTCATGCTGTCTCCTGTTCCTCCCTGCTCCCTGTACCTGGTGAAGAGCAGGCCCTAAGGTGACATGTCCCAGGTAGGACATACAGAGGCAAATTGCTGGGACAGGTAATGTGGGGAAGTCACCTCAGCCTGAAGACAAGGTGAAAAAATCCCCTGGAAACAAGGAGAGGAGACTGTCCCTATCTCTTTCCTCACCTCCCATGGCTACCCTAGCTAAGAGCCAAAATATTACAGTGCCTGAGAGTCATTTCAGGGGCAAAACTGCAGCAGCTGCTGTTTAAGGGAAAAAAACATTTGGCAGGGTCTGAAATGAGTGGAGCAAATTCCATGGTCTTTAAAGCCCTGAGGAGGTTTTAACAAGAAAGGACAGCTTCTCTAGCTGTACTTTAAGCTTCCCCTTCATGTTGGCACTCCACAGCACTCAGAGGTTTTTGGAAGGGCCCTGAGTTGAAAAGGGTTAGGTGAGGAAAATACTATTAAAAGGTCCAAAGGAAATTAATTACTGAAGCTCCTTGACCACTGATGCCGGAGATATCCTGAAGGCAGAACATTTCCACCACATGAGGCACACAATTCAGATCTCCACTCGTCCTTGTTTCTTGGAAGTACAGGGATATGGGTCCATTTCCAGCCAGGGACTGGTACTGGTGCACATGCGTCCTCACCACCTGATTGTCACCAAGTGCCAGGTCTTGAAGTTTATAGTAGAATATATCATGATACTCAACCCTAGCTGAAGAGCATTTTTAGGAAAACAAGAAAAGACAAAAAAATTCTATAAACAATCAAAAATGACTCCACAGAAAGGACTGGATCTTTCACTATATTCTGCATGTGGACTAGGAGCTCCCTGTGAAAGGGATTATCTTGTTCAGATTTATAAAGCACTGAGCATTGTGGGGTCCTGCTTTCTGAGTCAGTTTCTAACTTTCTGAAGCAACCGAGTGAGCAGTTCTGAGAAGCCGTGTTCCCCACAAGGAACACGAGAACCTCACCCTCCCTCTGGAAAGGAGAATCAGTTCTCCCTGAAGCTGAGATCTAAAACTTTCTGATTTGGGCTTGGCTTTCACCCTCCATTCAACACTACCCCACATACATCCCTCACCCCAGATGCTTCAAGCAGCCATGCTTTTCATACTGACTCAGGAACAGAGGCTTTCCAAATTAACTTGTCAGGAAGAGCAATGTATTATTTTATGGCACTTGAGTCACTTGATCAGCAGGTCTCAGTGACTTGCTCGGCATGTTAAACTCTAGGTCAGCGTCAAGGAGGCACACGATGCTTGCTTCACCACAGCCTGCAATGCTGTAGCACTAGCAGAGAGACTCAGGTTCGGAGGGAGATGCTGCATCTGTAACAGAGTGGAAGAAAAACACACACAACGAAGTCGCTAAGGCAGCATTTGAGAGCGTTGCTATTTCTTCATAAATCCACACCAAATCTGGCACTGGCAGAGACCTAGTTTGGGCTGATGAGCCCCAAATCACGTGGTCAAGAGTGTGCCAAATATCGAACGGTGCAAAGTGTGGAGGGGAACACACTCCACTGATAGTTCAGGGAAATCCATCACTTGACTCAAGCTGCTGAGAAAAGTGGTGTTCTCCTCTACAGTCCTGTTACCTTCTGGCTATGGCCCAGCATACTGAATTCAGGAGTTGGGCTGGAAGTTTTGGATGCATCCACAATACTTATCACCTGCACCACTCTCAGTCCACGTCATGTTGATGGAGGCAAGGCCCACACTGCAATGCATCAGTATTTTCCCTCCAGCATCATTCCCTCCACAATCCAGGCACCAGTAGCAGCCATCCTCTAGCCAGAACATCATGTCTCAGCTAAGTATTTCTAGGCAAAAAGCACTAACATGGGGTCTGTTCTTTAAAGCACATAAAGCCTGGGAGTTAGAGGGGGAGTAAATGGGTTTCTCTGTGGGCTTCTCTTGTGCTCCTGGGGAGATGATGTGTTTTTTTGCCTGTCTTCATTCTCAGAACAATAGCTAAGTGTTATTGATCTGAGACCTAGAGGGAATATTTCTGAGCAGTTCACCCTGGCATTAGTCCATCACTTAGCTGGTATTTATTATTCAAGGCTGGCAAGGGATTCCTGGCAGCATGCCCTGGTCAGACAGCAAACTGGTGACAGAGGAGCTGAGTCTGTGAAGGGCAAATGAAGTGGGGAATGAAAGGAGGAAGGGGAAGAAATTGCCGAGTAGATTTTCCCTTCTCAGATAAACTGAGGTGGTTCCCAAAGCCTATTCTCAAAGCATCCTCTGTGTGAAATAAAAACCCAAAGCAGGATGCACACAGAGAGATGGGCAGATGGTCAGCCTGAGCTGTTCTTTTCCTGAGAGTTAAGGTGAAAGTGCAGGAAAACAGGACAAGAACAAGGTTTCACTCATGGAGAAAGTATGAAGGGTGCATGTCATGAAGCAAAGTGGCAGCTGTTTGGACACTTGCAGGGTGGAAAGGGGCTGTTCATCAAAGCTGGAAGATGCAAGAGGAAGAGTCTCATGACAGTATCTGTCTCACCTAGTGAATAGTGTCTCCCAGGTTATTACCACCACCCCAAAGGTCTTGTCTTGCCTGATGCTTAATAGCAAGATGTGCAGCCATGTCAGTGGATCTATCCAGTCCCTTCTGAAGGCTCCTGTCAAAACCATCCTTTCTTCTGTGCTGGGTGCAGGGCCAAGTTAATTTGATCTGACCTGATACAGCAACTCCTCAGCGGAGTGACAGCACAGCAGATGCAAAGCAGGTAACTCCTTCTGTAGAAATGGCTGGCAGGTAGCTGAGTCTGAAGAAGAACAGAGAACCTCAGGTCCTAAAGAGGTGTGTGGGGATCACCAGTTAGGGATCATCAGTGGTGTCTTTGTTTAGGAAAAAAAGTAGGAAAAACACAACCTAGATGTCCTGGTTCTGTGATGATGCCCCTCTCCAGTCTGACAGCCATCCAAGGGCACAGAGGAGATCCAGGACAAGATCAGAAGGCTTGTTCCTTGGCATCTTGGGAATCAAGGATGTAAATTTTCAAGGACAAGTCAGATAAAAGGGAATGCCAGCTCCCAGTCCAAACCAGTTTAGATTAAGGGCCCTTCTAGGCAGGGATGGATGGATCAAACTCCATGTGGAGTTTCAGGAAAGTCTATAAAATCAGCTTCTAGAGAGAGAAGCAGGCTGGGCAGAGCCTTTGAGAAGTTTAGTGCATGGCACCTATTTCTCTTGGGCTAGGCTGTAAACTTGTCTGGGGCTTTCCAGGCAATAATTTTGAGGCTTTATAAAGCTCTTGTAACCTTTGCTCTGGGAGAACATTGATAGAAAGGGAAAAAAAGAGAAAAAAAGAATTCCTCAGACTGGTCAGATGAAACAGCCCTGTCTACTAGGATGCAATGAATTCTCCTGTCACTGATCTCTGGGTTTGTAGTAGGCTAAGAGACTGGTACATCTGCTTGTTTGTTCGTTAGTTAAAAATGACATTAAGTTCAAATTGGATAATAATAATAATAAATAAACAACAAACAAGCCACCACAAGGCTAGTCTAGCTCTCACTGATTTTACAAGAGTCCCCAGGCACCGAGCTTTGATAATTGAGTCTTTTTGTTACGCTTCTCTGAAAGTTTCAGTCTACCCCCAAATACTCATAGCAAGACATGGGGAAAAATATCCTTGGTTGCCTTCTTTCTTAGAAATAGTCCTTGATTCCTTCAGCTCATCGGTCTGATATTTCAGCTCTGAAAATGGGCTTATTACAAATGTTGCTCTGAAAATGCCATATAAGAGGGTGCCCAAAGCTGCTAACTAAAAAAAAAGTGCCTCATCCAGGCTTCTAGACTATTATTCTCCTAAGGTGGAGGTTATGCCCGCATAAGGTCTGGCTGCCCTTCTCTTTGTGGTACAGCAGAGGGCTTTCTGACCTTCAAAAGCAATTGTTCTCCAGATGCAAATTGTAGACAGCAAGGCTGGAAAAGCCAGAGATAAAATTCAAACAGTGATGGATGCCTGTTCCCACGAGCTGCACAGGCATCTTTTTTTTTCCCCATGAATTGCAAAATATTGCCATGTTCTGCACCAGCACTACTGCCTTTCATGAAGTGATGACCATGGAAATTAAGCAATCAGTGTGGTTTGATAATTAAGATGGCAGCTAAAATAAGCAGGGTAGGTTTGGTCTGAAAGAAGGTATATTTTAATTATTAGTGTCCAATTAAATATTGAATAA
The DNA here is from genome assembly GCA_003342895.1 of Casuarius casuarius. Lineage (NCBI taxonomy): Eukaryota > Metazoa > Chordata > Aves > Casuariiformes > Casuariidae > Casuarius > Casuarius casuarius. Next base: position 424,134 of record PTFA01000147.1, on the reverse strand, counting down.
GTTTCATTATTGTAGGGGGATTTTGAATCTCCCAGGGATCCTGAAAAGAATTAATTAGAGAGGTCTGCACTTGTAGACATGATGTGTACACGCCTCCACCCCCTTCTGTGCTGCTACAGATCCCAGTGCAAGAATGCAGGTATTTTCCACCCTGTGAGCCTGAAATAGGATTCATCTGTGTTCTTTAAACTATCGGGCAGCAAGCTATCTTCAACCTCATGAAACTTGGCATAAATTGCAAAACAGGTAGCTGACCCCATGCTGCTGTGATTAGAATAATTGGTTAATTTAAAGCAAGCATGTGCATGTCTCTGCCTCCCTGTAGTCAGAATGACCATGGTGTGGACATATCCTCGTGTTGGGAAGAATGTGTCACAGCAGGGAGGTCTTCCCTGACTGGATGTGGCTCCTATTGCTGAACCTTAAACCCGGAAGCCTGATTCTGATTTAAACTTCCACCATGCCATTTATTGGCTTTCACCAGCTATGGCAATATGTGTGGCTCTACCTATATTAAAAGGGGCAGGATACGGACCCTAGTCCCATCCCATCATTGTCAGCACAGTTGAGTTGTTAGCATGCTCCCTGATTTTTGGCCCATACCAGGCAGCACACTCCTAGACAGTGAATAGGTGTTCAGGAATAGTAAGATCCAGGGACTATTTCCAGTGAATTGTTTTGCTGCAGTTCTTGGGGTAAAAGGACTTAACCCTGTTAATGCAAGCCATGCCAGTAGTCAGAGTGCAAGAGGACAGTTGTTGGACATTGAGTCTACTAATATACATGTTGCCTGTGAGCATAAGTACAGTTTTGCCAGCATAACGCAGAGGTGCAAAATTAGCCAAACAGAAGTGTGGACCTCTCACGACTTAGCCTACCAGTCCAGAGCCACAATCTGTCTGCTGCTAATATGGGATGCCCTGAATGCCATGTGTCAGAGGGAAGCAAAGCAGCCCAGTATGCTGTCTGGAAAACAGTACAGTCCTCTGTCCTTTGGTCAGGGAAGAGGATGACTTGACCCCAGCTGGCAATCAATTTGCACCTGACATCCATCAGGCTGATGTGAAAGTGATCTACAAATAGAGTGCTTGTCATTAGGAGAAGATACATGGAAGAGACAGAGACGAGGAAATTGTCCATGGGGGGCTATTCCTGAGGCAGCCCCATCTAGCAAATAGAATTATTGGTAATGATGAGATAATTCACTAAGAACTCGTGTCAGATTTAAATGATTGGCCTGGCTGATGAGGAAAGGCTGGGGAAGAGGGGAGGGGGAGTCCCAGCTGTGCCTCAGCCTTTGTTCACAGCCCACCAAAGTCTCTGCAATGGGAAACTGTGTGGGCTGAGAGTGGCAGAAGTGGTGGTTATAGTCCTTTGCAGTGAAATTATTTCTTTCCTCCTGAAAGAGCTCCAAATTTTACAAAATATGTTTCAGACAGAAACTGAATTTACCTCCATCAGATAGTTCATCTGTATTTTTAAGCCTTCTGTTGTGCTACAGCCCATCTGTAATGCATTCATCCTCACACAGAATCCACCCCAAGGGAACCAAAACAAAATACAGCCAATTCCCACAGAAAGTCTGTGGCAGAAAAGGGGTCTAAATCTAAATCTCCGACTACAGCAGTAACTACATGACCAGCCAGCCTCTCCAAAACATTGCTTTCAGGACTCCTTTCGCAGAGATGCACCATGAAAATCTGTTCTGTTTAAACTCCCATTTGAAAAGTTCTGCTCATAGGTCCGCTGGCCTAAATCTAGAGTCACTCCAGTTTCTTTAGCGGAACATAAAGGAATTATATTGTTAAGTCCTTTTAAGCTCCTACAGCACTAGATAAATTTCTTTGTAACTACATCCATAATTGTACTGGTAAGTAAAAGTGTCCTTTGACCTCAAAGTTTTAGAAAGGAAGTTAATCCTTGTTTTTAGCTAGAAGGATAAGGACAATCTGTACTGTGATGTTCCTACTATAGTTCCCAACATTTAGGGTGGTAGTCTGTTCTCATTACGTGGATATAAAACCAGAAATGACAAAACAGTCACCTCTAAATTCACACTAGCAGAAACCAGAGCACGTTTTTGATGACAGCTTTTTCAAATGTTTTGGAGAATTTTCTGAAAGAAAGATGATAATAATTAGATTAATAACACCACTAATTATTAATGATGGCTATTACAGTCTGGTTTCTCTCTAACAGAAAAACAAAGTGAAATATCAAGCCCGCTGCAATGCATCTATCTTATTGCCAGAGCCTGATTCTGTTCTCAGCTCTATGAGGTCTTGTCAGAGAAATCTAAAACCATGATGGGCAGAGACAGCTGACGTGAGACAGACTAGAATCACTTTATAAAGACGTGTCATGATTAAGCAATCTCAGTATTTTCTCTGTAGTTTGCAAATAGAGTCATTTCTTGGCCTTCCATCGTTCTGGAACAGCACGTACAGGCCTAAGGCAAAAAGATGGTCCATATTTCAAAAACCTGGTAATATAACAGACACAAAATCATGCACTTGAACTCAAATTCCTAAGCCCATCTCTTCCTTGGTACCCTATCCATAAGGAGAATTCTCACAATGGCTTTTTCTCCTCTGTCAGTGAAGTTGTTCTAGGAACAGATACTGTCTTTCAGAGTAAGACAACAAATTGATTCCATTTAAAATTCTTCTTTATCCATGACCAACACAATTTAAAGTGCTATCAATTTGAATCGTGGCTTCCTCTGTGGAAAGATTTAAAACAAAGATTTGGCTTTTTTTCTGTTTGTTTGTGTTAGGTTTCTTCACTTTTTTTTTTTAACAATATATAGACATTTAGAATAACTGCATCTTCTGAGTGAAGGCAGCTTACCAGCTGCCACTATTTATTGATTTGTTTATCTTCATTTACTTTTGCAGATTAAAAAAAAAAAAGAAAAAAAAAAGAGCACAATTTGTATCCTTCCTGTGACCAGGAGTCAAGCAGCAGGAATTCTAGACGTGTATCCTGATGGAGGAAAAACACCTTGAAGATCCTAGAGGGGCATCTTTTGAATACCAGCTGACTATATCATTTCAGCTGTGAAATCACAACCTGGATAGAAGTGCTTTGGATGCACCACAGTGGTACAACCACCAGGGAAGTGAAGCAGGTCAACTCATTCTCATCATGAAGTCTGATGGGTCTGACCTTCACTCTGGTTCTACAGAGGGGCAATAGCACTGACCCTGCAATGTGTGTGATCAGTCAGAATGGATAGAGGACTTGATACACAGGCCTTGTAAGATGATGCAGAAAAAAGGTTGTTATTCGCCTTTGGTGAAAAACCTGAGAGAGATGACTGTAAGGAGGAAAGGCAAGTTTGCCTACGCGTCAAAGAGAACAATTAAGGGATACTGGCACATAAACCAGACCAGGGGCTAAACTAAGAGGAGGGTCACTCTAACTTGTCCTGTTCTTTTATTTCTCTCTTCTGGTCATGACTGGGGCAAGGATCCTGATGGTGAGTTTGAGCCATTTTTGTGTTATTCAGGAGAGAGGATCATCCCACTTGATAACAGCCACCTCTAAATGAGGGTGGTATTGTCGTTCTCTAAATGAGGGGTAGGACTGACTTCACTGGACACCTGAATTCAGGTTTCTGCTTGTAAGTGCATGAACTGCACTCCTGATCTTCAAATACTTTTGTCATTTGAGGTGCCCCAAAATATCCCACCTTGCCTTCAGCTTTTGTTCCTGAAGGGCTCAGGTCACCAATAGATCCTGTGTTATATTTGCCAGTCCCATGGGGATGAGCTGGGTACCTTGGGGAGTCTCAAAAACAACATTAAGTGCCTATGTTTAGGCAAAATGAGCACGTAGTCTGTAGGGGCTTCCCTTGCTGAAGCAGGTAGCACTCCAACAGGAGCTGGCACTAGGGACTCGCCAGACCTTTCTGACCCCAGAAATTCAGGAATATCACCTGCCACCCAGACTTCTCTGAGGTACAGGGTCTAGTGACAGAGAAAATCCTGCTCAAAACTGAGCAGCAACTTGCAATATATTGTTTTAGGGGTCCTATTTGTATGCCCTCTCCTAACCCTTTATAATTTCCTAGTTGATTCCAACCAGTTCCTGCCACATCTGATGCAGAGTTAATGGCATCAGTGAGGTGGCTTTCTCGTCAGTTTGAGGATGATTGGGAGTTAAATAAAGGGGACAGGTCTACCAGTGCTTCATGAAGGAAAGCCCATAAGATGAGAAGCCACCCGGAGAATCCACAAGGGAGCAAAAAACAGTATGCTGCCACTGCGCAGGGGGAATGGTCTGACTTCCAGCCCTGTTTGAGGGGCTCTTTCCTGCTAAATGCCACATAAACCAGCACTGATATCTAACCTTTTTCCAGATAACCTGCTTTATGTTTGCAGTTTTGTGCTGATCGACTTGGCCAGAGGGACAAACCTGGAGCAGCCAAATGCCTCCCCAGGTTGGCTTTGCCATGCCATTCAGCCCAAACACCTCTTCCAGGAGAAATCCCCTGGAAGTCAAGGAGTCCTGTCAACATTAGGGATCCAAAATCAGGCCTCTAAGACCAGTTAGCTTCAATCATAGTGACTGATGCTACTAGGGGAGACAGGGAGGGAGCACTCACTAATGGCTTGAGGGGGTGGAACAAATCAGCCCATCACCAGGATGGTGGTTGTTCCCTGCCATTAACACCAGCTGGAGCAAAGCTAGGAGCCATTCATTGACTTTTAGCTCCATAATCATGGTGTCCTTTAAATGTCAACTAACCACCACTAATAGGTGGCTAATTGGGTAAGATGGCCTTTCAAATGAGATGTAAGATGGAGTGCCGACCTCACTGTGAGCATTAAGGGTCCTCCTGCATTTTGCATGAGAGCGTGGAGGAGAGTTTTCTCCGGACCTCTTCCAGTGTCCTTCATTACATTGCACCCCATGTCTGGGTTGGATTATTTTTTGCTGTAAATGTACTTTTTTCCAGCTTCTATCTTGTGCTTTTATCTGTCTGGGAGTGTACAGAGTTGTTTTATTTTAATTACATTAAAAGGGCATGGCAGAAGTATCTCACAGAATCACATTATGGTGTTTAATGCAAGTGCTGTCTTTTGATTTAGGATAGAGTGGGAAATGCAGATGACAACTCCTTCTGTGAACTGCAGAGTTGGTGAAACTGGCTTTTGCACAAAACAGCACCTTCTGCTTGAATGTTCTGAGATCTAATCAAGTCCAGCTGTCTAACCTGGGCTGAAGTTTACTTTGAGGTTAGCGTGTGGTTGCATCTACACTGTCAGTTGACTCAGTCCATGTTTCGTTCCTGGTTTTCACATCATCCACACTGCATATATGGTGTTTTGCTCCACCTTCTTTCTTAGGGAAGACTTATATCATGCCTCCCTTCCCTCCACTCTGAGATCAAAGAATACTTTTCTTTAGTGCTTCTTCCAGGCAGGCAGTAACAATGTGAACGGCACTGAGTTTGGGTTCAATGCTAACCAAGCATACGCACCCATTAACGCCGCCACTCCGGTGCCAGAGCTAGAGCCATCCTCATTGCTTTAGGTACTCTGAACAGAAAAAACACAAATGAGATGATGGCTTGCCATGCCCACATTAGCAAGCAGTGTGGGGCAAGAGGAGCAGATCTGAAGTGCAAAGGAGGTCCTCAAGAATGGCAATGTGCTACCCGTTTCCACCTCTCCCAAACCACCCACACTTCCTATTAGCTCCCTCCACACCCTGCTTAATTTCAATTAACAGATTGAGTGTCAGCAATTACACCAGTAATAAGGGTTTCATAAGAACTGACAGAAATATTTGCTGTGCACAGCGTCAGCAACATTTTTTGCATGTTCTCAAAAAGCCTCCAAAACTTGACCAATCCGACTAATTCTTGTCACTAGAGTTTCCAAGACTCTGCCCTGTGGCCAGGTAGAGCACAGACTTTTCTCTTTTGCTACTCTTCCAAACTGAGATGAGCAAAACTTTCCTCCCTAGAAGCAGATGAATTTCAAAGGCAGAGTCTAAGTGTTTGGGAATCCCTGACAGAAGGACAGACACCTTAACATTGCATAGTTGGATTTCTATAGTTATGAGATGTAAGTCTGATACTATCATTAGAAAGGAGCAGCTCACAGTATTATCCAGCTGCATCAAGAACACAGATGTACTCACAAAACCTCCAGACATTGCATCTACCACAGTACAGCTTGGGAACCTGCCACTGCAACATGTAATATTTTTCCCAGAGTAAGAAGATAACGGCAAAGAAAAGCTACAGCCGTGATCAAGGTTTATGATTGCATGGCATCTGACTGTTCACCTAACAATTACAGCAATCCAGAGCCTTACATGTTCTGCTTCTGTGCCTCCTTATGCTTTGATAGCAGACCGGAGGCAGAGAACAACGCAGATCAGGACAAGTGACACCAACATTCAAGTGTTCAACTGATAAGAAAATCACTCAGGATGTTACCACAGGAAAAAGCACCTGCGTGTTTAAGAAGCACTTTGCCAGGATGGGGGGTGTATTTCATTGTGAAAGGGGAATGGAGAAAGTTGAAACTGCTTGCTAAGTGTAAATTATCATCTCAGTAATTTCCATCCTTCAGTTACCCGAAACTTCATACATGCAGGCTGCAACTTTAAGCTGGTGCCAGCAGTCTCAAACGCACAGGAGTTTCTACTAACCTCTGCTTTGAGGCAGTGCAGAGGGTTTGTTTTGCCATATTCAAAGGTAGAAGGTGAAACAATAGGGGCCCAGAGACCAGTATTTTCATCCAGTCTCTGACAAGGCCTTGCTGGGATGCCTCAAGCAAAGCACATGATCTCATGGTGTCTCAGTTTCCTTTCTGCAGAAGAGGAATGAGTGATGAGGTTTGTATTTGCAGCAATATGGTGATGCCTTGGCAAAGAACCATGGGTAACAGGTTCCTTTCTCTTACAGCTTTCATCTCAGCAGTCTAAATATGCAAAGTGCAGCTCCAGATGTGATAGCACCATTCCCTGACTCCTTACCTGGGAGACCAGTTTCAGGACCACCAGGATCCAGTCTGCAGTTTATACCCACAGGCACTGTCTGAGCCAAGGAACCACTGGCTGGAGACTGTCCTGTTCTTTTTCAGTCCCTTTATGCAGGTTTTGGCTTGACTGCAGCCTCCACTGCAGCTGATGGAAGACCAGCCTGAGATGGTTAGATGGCAAAGATGAAATTATGGGCGTTAGTCCCTAGTGCCCCAACAGGCAGGACTCTATGGAAGGAAATTGAAATCAATATGTTGTTGAAACCCTGTTGAAATCAGTATGATCATGTCTCCCTCCAGAGACTGGCTCTACCACCTCCAGCAGTCAGGATTTGCATTCTCCTCAGTTAGGATTTGCATTCTCCTAGCGACCTCACTAGTTCAAAGAGCAGAGACTGGGCTTGCATCCAGCAGGCTGGAGGTCGTGTCCCTGCAAACACTCTCCTGCAAACCACACTCCTTTTCTCCCCTGTGCTTCAGCCGTAATAGACACCACTGGAGGCATATCACAAATGTAGAAATAACATGTGCATCCCACTGACAGACAGAAGACCAGCAATTTGGAGCTTCCCAGAGGAAGCAGGAACAATCACTGTCAGGAGAGAAAGCAGGACGCTGAATCGCATCATTAGTTCCACTTAGGCTAGCCTTGATAGACTAGTTTCACCATGGAACAGAGAAATATATATCTGTATTTAAAGCTAAAATGAATCTGGAATTGGATCTTGCTAGCAGGAATAGGTTTACCTCTTTTTATCATTTCTGAACACTTTGTGGGAAGCTACCCATGTCTTGGGGAAGCATAGAGCCAAAGCAGATGAGGCAGAAAAAGGGGACAAGGTATAAGTGCAAAGGTTCACTGAGGGGAAACTGAGGTACCAGAGGATGCCAAGGTCAAAACTGCAAAGCTTTATGGGATTTAATGCCAGCTGACTGACCTGAAGCACCCCAGATAGGGCTAGCATATGACACTGGACCTACTGGAAATCCATGCTTTTCTGGAGGGGCATCTGGGGGTACTCTAGAACATCTCAAACAGATGGCTACATCTGGGCAATTGAATTGCATCCTTTCCATCCACTGGTTTATAAGAGACTGGGTAAGAGCAGTCAGACTGGCCAGAGGTTGAAGGTGGTTTGGATTGTCCTTCATACCTTTAATGGAAATGCTATGGTATATTCAATGACCATATCCACACTCAGAGTGCAACTCATCTCACCTACCTTCAAACATGCAATAGCTGTGTCCAGTCTTCGAGGGCATCCCCTGTACTCAGTAGGGAGATAGGAGCCAGTCTCACTCCATTGACTGGTTTAAATAGTCCATCTTTCAGATGGTTCCTATCAGATTAGAGGAATCTGAGTGCCTGAGGCTGACGGCATAGCACCAGCGTGCTCACTACTCATGGACACCAAATGAAAGCTGAAGGGGATATATTAACGGTGGTTCTCACGGGGTGGTTTCCCATTAGCAAACACCATTTCATGGGAACTTAATTGACAACAGAGGGCTTCTAATGAATGGGATCTGAAAAGAGTTTCTCAGGTCCCTAGTGGGTCAGAGGAGACCCAAGAGGTGAGTTTTAACTCACAGATCAAGACATTTACATTAGATCTTGATGTCCACAGATGCTAGAGGATGATTCATTTGCCGAAACATGTTTCTGGTGCCATCTGAGATGTTATGGGACATTTGAAATAGAGCTGGCAGGTATGTCAAGGCCTGGGAGAGATTTGTGTCCTTCTAGAGCAGCATCTGGAGACCAGTTGAAGGCTTTAGGGAAGCACTAAGTTGCTGGACATTTATGTTTAGTCAACTGAATTGTATCTAAAACATCCGAATCTGGAGTTGAATTTATCCTGGATGTCAGGATAGCTGATCCCACTGTGGTCTTGATAGGTCTGAGTTCAAAGCTGGGGCCTGGTGGTGAATCTCCTCTTGCTCCAGGGGTGCCAACCTACTCTTTCCCCTGAGTGTGTATTTGCTTGTTTGCACAAAAGGAGGCTTCTCCACCAGACAGGAGGAGATGATAACTGGAGGTAGGGGGGTGCTCTGATGCTGTGAGGTAACCACATTTGAGTCCTTCTTGGTTCAGGATAGCCTTAACTGCAGCTCTCCCACATGCCAGATGAGTTCACTGATGTCCAAGATAGAAAGTATTTCCTTTCTCCTGCACACATCTCTGGGGAGCATTTCAAAGGCTTTGCTTTCATCCTGATACAAATGAAAATAGATTTTAGTGATTTTTTAATATTATTTTCTTTTCTAGCTCAGCAGAATTCTTGATTCCTGTACTGCTTAATGTTCAAGATCTTTCCCAACACCTGTGTTTGCAGCAACAGGATTAATCCCTCTTGGGCTAGGAGAGCTAAAGGAGGAGAACAAGCTGTGTCAGAACACTGGGAAACTGAGAAGAAAACTGGAAGACATCCTCACTTTCAAAAGTGGTAAGATCCCAGGCTGGGGAGACACGATCCAGGGAGAGGATCCTTCTGGGATCCCCTGAGCTGCACTCAGTCTCTAGTTTAATCAGTGAGCATCCCCTGCTACTATGTTCCCAGCAGCAGAGTAACACTGACCTCCTCCAGTCCTGTCCTGTCCCATGCACCTCTGTAAACGAGCACAGGGACAATAAACCAGGTCCTTTTCCTACTGCTTCCCCCTCTCTGTTGAGGCTAGCAGCACTGGATACATGAACTTGTAGCTACAGAAAGTCTCTGCCATTGACTCCATGAAAGATCTTGTTTCCCCTTCCCAGACCTTGTCTGAACTGCCTGCAAAGTACCCTTGCTGTTAAGGGCTGGCCACACTGTTCTGCACTTTGAGATAAGAGACACTTCCAGCATTCAAAGTAACATTCCCAGCAAGATCCAGAGAGTGAGAGAGACAGTGAGGGCAGCGTAGGTCAGAAAGGGCATGCTACCTTGCACCTCGGAGACCTCTTAAGCATCACTACCAGAAGAATGGAGCCAGCCACAGCTGCAGAAGAAATCAGAGAGGGAGGTTTTACGAGGAGGCATTCCTCCTTTAAACACTGCTAAAGCTTCTCCCGAAATAAGGATTAAAAAAATAATAATAATGAAGAAAGAAAGGGCTGAGGGTGAAAGAAACTCAGCGAAAAGGAGTAGAAAAAAAGATGCTATAAAGAAACAGACACTGGTATTAGCCAGGTACTGCTATCTGAGCCGGCGTTAGTGCTTTGGGGTGCTTGGAATATCTGCCTCACACACGCTACACACCAATACGCACATGTATAAACACACATCCCTATAAGCAGCGATAGTATTTTGTAATTAAAGGTGCCCCACAGCAAGTCTGTGCTCAACAGAATAAGACTATAATCTTTACAAATCCCTTTGCTTCCTTGAAAAGATGCAGCTAAGTCAAAGACAGAGGCACAGGAAAAAATAATAGCACCAAAGGCACTCAGGATGCAATAAAACAGAGGATTAGATCTACATTACTTTCATTACATTATATTGTATTTTTATTATTAGGTCCACAGTTATCATTTAATCTTATAGCTGCTGTGTCTGATAGAGTGGAACAAAAACAAATGGAATTCATCCCCCCACACACACCAAGGAATTGGAGATTAAGGAAAGATTAACATCACGTGTAAATGAATGAAAAATGTAAATTGCAAAAAAAAAAAAAAAGGGAAAGAAAAGCAGGTGTGCTGAGGCTGGGGAACACGGGGAAAACCACCCTGGTGTGAGGTTAACTCTCTTTTATCTCTGCCTGCCGTCTTTTGGCAGGAAGGGAGGGCGACACCAGGGACCTCGTCCTTCCCTTCCCCTGAGTATTTGGGATGATGCTCTGAGCTGATTGTGTGAGTATTGCTTGTTCTGAGGCTCCTTGCAACAGACACAGCCTGCTGCTCAGAGCAGCTCCCCAGGAGCCCAAGCACCATCAGGGAAGACGATGGAAGCAACAGTGGTGTGGGAAACTACGGGTCACCCTTCTTCTCCATGGTCCAACCTGCAACAGGATGAGTCATCTCCTTTCTTAGCTTGCGAGGCTTAAATTTTTCTGTTTTTCCTACCTTGTGCCTGTCTCAGCGCTGGAAAGATGCACTGGTCAGTGAGGCCTCTGTGATAGCCAGAACCTCTGGTCCTTTACCCTGTACTGTGAGTGCAGGAAACTGGCACCCACAGACCAGCCAAAATTCATGCCCTTGCAGGATTAAATTCTGGAGAAGAGAAATGGCTGACAGCAGCCAGGTATTCTTGGCTGCAATCCTATTTACCGAGAGCATTCACAAAGGATTTATAAACCTAAAGGGGGTTTATAGGGAATTTAGGCACCTAACTCTAAAATAGTGATCCCGAAAATCCCCATTCAGCCATCACCTAATCCCAGAGGCTCCTCAGATATACTCCTACCCATTCATTTCCTCTTAAAGCTCTGCCTATAGGCATGTACAGAAAAACTTTGCTCATGGCAAAGCTGAGCAGCTACTGCCCAGCAATCCCTGTGCTCCTTTGGTTTCCCACCTTCAGTTTTTCTCCATCCATCAGCAGTCCTGAGGGACCCTGAGACACTTGGCATTCACAGAGACACAATGTGCGCAGGCCTGGCCGCTGCTTTCTTTTGGGGGGAAAAAAAAAAAAAAAAAAAAAAAAGCAGCTGCTGCTTCTCTCCATCTACCTACGCTCAGGGCATTCACCTAGGCTGCAGGAGACCAAAGCACGGTTCCTTCTGCACCTGAGGGCAATCATACTCTTCTCTCCTAGCACAAAAGGAGGGGAAATAAATGAAGATGGTTTGCTGGACTGGAGGCTTTTCTGCATTATCTGCCACAGGAATGAGAGGCTGCCTTGTCCATCACCCCGGGTACCCTCAAGCAGGAGGTTTAAGGTGCTCTTTAGGACATGACAGATGTGGATATGAATTTCTTCAGGCAAAAGTAGAACATGAAGCCTGGTGTTGTGCATCACAGGAGAATTATCTGAGCCCTAAAGGAAAGAAAGCAAAGTCCTTCTGAAACCTGACAAATATGATTTTTGCCGTCAGTAGCAGAAGGACACTGGCTTTGCCCTGCCCCAATACTGCAGGGTCTCAGGCTGCTCTGGACTGGCCGTGGCCAGAGCTGGTTGTCGCTGTGGTCACCAGGGTCTGGTGGCCAAGGGCCTCCTGCCCGCCCGGCCTGAGCTCAGCCCCGGGAGCACCCGCAGGGCCAAGGGCTGCCCCCGGGCAGTCCCTGCCTGGCAAACAACAGCCCTGTGCGACCCGCGCTGGGCGCTGGGCAACTCTCCCGCTGGAGCTGGGGCCGGGCAGAAGGGAGCTGGCGGTGGGGAGAGGAGGGGTAAAACCAACCCCAGGTGGACCCATGACTGGGGAGGAGGAAACCCCACTGTGGACATCACATTCCTCCCAGTGAAGACCTCAGGGTGGTGATGTTTCATCCTTGCCTTCCCCTGGTTTCTGCTTGAGGAGATTGAAGCTGGCAGCCCTGGGACAGAGAGGGATGCTGGCAGCATGAGCATTGCTCCAGAGAAAAGGTGAGATACTGGGAATACTGTATTATTAATGAGGCTTTTCTGTACAAAAATAGATAATGCGGATGATTAGAGTGTTAAAATTTTAATTAGGCTAGTAATAAATTCTAATTTCTAACTCCATATATGTGGTTTGTTCCCTTTGGCCCATAACAAGATTACTGTAACAATGCTTCAGCTGAAGTTGTGACCTCTGTCCAGATATTTCACAGTTGGGGGGAGATCTGAACTGCAGTCACCAAGGGTATCCAAGCTACAGATGGATGGAGATTTTAGGCAGACCCGGAGCTCGCCCATAGATCACTTCACAGTCTTGCAGAAAAACAGAAAAAGAGGCATTTTCAGGGTGCAGTTCATCTAACTCTAAGGTAGTTGTCTAAAATAGATCTGATTCACTGTTCCCCAGAAGTGTGTCTTTCTCTCCTTGGGCTATGGAAAGGCCAGGAGTGGCAGGCTCAGATGAAGACTGACAGTGCAAACATCTGAATTTAAGTGCTTTGTCTGGCTTCTGGATTCCACTGCCAGCAAGGTCTTGCAAAGGTCAGCACATCTGGCCCTGGAGTCCCTTCTGCACACCATCATGAATACAGCATGGACAGACACAACAGGAACTTCCCTTTATAAGAAGATTTGCCATTCTGGACTTGCTACATGTTCGATGGCTAGTGATCCCTGTCTCCCTCTTCACCCCCAGGAGGGGGGCCTTTTGCTTCATGTGCTTTCTGCTAGTTGTATCCTGGTCTTCCCTGCTTGTGTCACACAGGTGTCTGAAGATAGGACTTCTCCAACCTTCCATCAGCTGTCTAAAATGCAATATAAACCAACCAGCCAGGACAAAGTCAATGGAGAAAGACACTTCCAGATTCATGCCACTTTAAGGCAGGGGGAGTAAGCTACCGTGTGTGTCTCCAGTAACTGCAGAAGGAGCTGAGGCAACTCGATATTTAATTCCTAGATGGCTAAATTAAGGTGATTGGCTGTGTTTTGTATCTGGGTCTCAGTCCACACAGCCTATCTGCTGATGAGGCTGTTGCTTTGAGTAGGAGATTCTACTGCTTCCAGCTATTGCACTATAAAAAGGTTTAATTGCTCTTCTTACTTCATTTGAAATTAGGGTGAGGATCATTCCATGTATGTGTCTACAAATGTCTGCGTCTCAGACCTGCTTGGTTTCAGCCACTGATTCTTTGCAGTTACAGCGGTGTAGTTGACTCCAGCTGTTCATGCCTGGAAGCACAACCAGACAAACCAGAGTTTTTAATTTTTTATTGAGGTTTCTCAGTGTGCTGTTTCTCCATGGCCGAGGGTTCACCATCCACCCTTCTCACCTAAAATTGCCTTTCAGCACATTGATATCTAGTCTTCCCAGAGCAATACCCTCGCTGCATGCTCCTGCTTCCTCTCTAATTAATGCATCTGAACTATGTCTGGAGTCACCTTGACAGCAAGATCCTGATTTATCTCGAAATGACAGCTTTTCTTTTCCCCTTCCATTAGCTGTGCAATGCTTTATATTACCCACACACATGTGGCATCTCTCCTGTGCATGGCATTGTAATCAGCAAGGATCAAGGCAAGGAAACAAATTTGAAAAGAAATAGTGAGTTAACTCTACTCTGTTCCTGTGGCTGAATTATCCCTTGCTGGTGGATGGCAGGATTGTCACAGAGAAGGAGGAGAATGCCTGGATATCCTAAAAGTTACTTTGGCTGAATGTTCATACCAGGAATGGGGTCCATTCCTTCATTGTGATCTATCACTTTTCTATTAAAAAAAAGAACAAAACCACCACCAACAACAAAACAACCACCTTCGGACATCCAGTGAGGAAGCTAAAACCAATTTCAACCAATTTATATGGCCGGCCACACTTCATGAATTGGAGAGAGCTTTAAGTGACCAGACAGGGAAGAGCTCACAACTGGAAAATCAGCTGTGTCTCATATGTTGTGCTGTGACTATTTATTATCTGTCTTCCAGTAGGGCCCAAGGTTGTGTGGAGGATCAGAGGCCCATTGGGCTTGTTGGAGCACACCCAGACACTGAGGTGTATTCACTAACATTGCAAATATTGTCATTTAATTTATAATGTAGCTAGCAGAGAACTAAAAGCACGAGGGAAGGACAACATTCAGTCAGGCAAGGTGAAATAGCTTCTCCAATTCCTCAGCAGGCTGAAAAGTAGAAAACTTTGGAGCAATCAGTCACTGTATGGGGTAAAGAATGTGTGAAGTTTTAGCTCACTTAAAGTCATTTAGAAGTTCACTAAGAGCCTGTTTGAAACCCCATTGAAATCAGCAAGAGCCTTTTTTGGTTTGCTTCCCCAGAAGAATAGTGCTGTAAAAGAAGCAACCACAAATTTCAACTACAGAGAGTTGCAAATCACAGGGCATCAAAGTTGGAAAACCCTCTGAACATATCTCCCTCCAGCAATTGCCTCTCTTCTAGCTTTTATGCTAAGGAGGAGTGTTACCTGCATTTCTGTTTGCAAACACATTTTGGTACGTGACATTACAGAGTCATGAAGGAATATACAAAGCTGCATGCCAGAACTGCACTGACGAGCCTTGCCGACCGGTGAATGCAGAAGTCTGGAGAGCAAGAGGACATCCTGGTGCTTCCTGGAGGTGGGAAGCAGCCGTGAGCTGCCAAGGGTGCAGTTAGCACAGGCAGCTGAGCTGACGCCTGGACCAGCTTGCAGTCCCAGCCACTTCCTTCAAATGACTGTCACTTTGTCTAACCCTGGGCTGAGCTGATTCAGCTCACTAAATCAGAAGGACGCTATTCACAAATACGTGTGTTTGGGATAAATCTTTGCCATTATAGTGAGCCAGATGAGCATGGCAACAGTCAGATGAAAGAGCCAGCACCAAGATCATGTGTGCAAAAAAAAGTTCACTGAGATTGTGGCTCTTTTGGCAGCTGAAGCTGCTAAATCAGTTCATAGTATTTTTCATCCAGCTGTGTCCCTCTGCACACCACGTTTTTGGAGTGCTGGCTTGTAAACTTCAATGAATGTAGGATGGCAAATATGGTGTTTGCCATCAGTAGCAGAAGGACACTGGCTATGCACTGACTTGTCACCACAGGGTCTCAGGCTGCTCTGGCTGACCATGGCCGGAGCTGGTTGTCACTGTGGTCACCAGGGTCTGGTGGCCAAGGGCCTCCTGCCCGCCCGGCCTGAGCTCAGCCCCGGGAGCACCCGCAGGGCCAAGGGCTGCCCCCGGGCAGTCCCTGCCTG
>PTFA01000147.1:311025-407316 GCA_003342895.1 Casuarius casuarius | reverse complement strand
GACCCGCGCTGGGCGCTGGGCAACTCTCCCGCTGGAGCTGGGGCCGGGCAGAAGGGAGCAGGCGGTGGGGAGAGGAGGGGTAAAAACAGCCCCAAGGCACCCACAGCTGGGGAGGAAGAAACCCCACTGTGAACATCACACTCCTCCTGGTAAAGACCTCAGGGTCATGATGACAAGTTATTACCTTCCTGCTGATTCTGCTTGAGGACACTGAAGCCATAAACCCTGGGATGCAGAGGGACACTCACAGTGGCAGGGTGAGCATCGCTTCAGAGAGAAGGGATAGATACTGTGAGTTCACTTGTATAACAATTCAAGGGGCATTATTATTATTATTATTATTATTATTATTACGGCTTTTCTTTTATCAGATTGGACTGTGAGTGTTAACTATTTTACCGTTGTACTGTGGGTAGATTGGCTAATAAGTTGTTGCTTCCTTTACATATGGTGTGCTCCTGTTTGCCCCTAACAAGATTTTGAGTGTAACAAGAGGATCATTTCATATGAGATGTGAAGGAGTAGGGTGGCAAGTAAGTCAAAAAATAACAGGAAGCAAACCCTGTGGTGCAATTCTGGAGTGGAAATGAGAGGAGGAGGAAAAGAAGCTTACACAGGGTCGTAAGAGAGATGTGACAGAGAAGAATGACAAACCTGTTGGCCATACAAGATCTCTACCATCTGTGTGTGTGCAACACAGAAAACCAACGCGAAGAGTTTGGAGCATTAACGCATGGTCAAACCTACTGCAGGCTACATCTGCATTAGTAAATCAAAGCAGTTGGGCATAGGCCCAAACGCTGTCTGTAGGTGTCCCCACTTAACACCTATCCGGGCTCTGAGCTGTCCCAACCATCCCTCTCCCAGACAATGCTGAGCTGCTGCCATGGAGACAGCACTGGCCGGTGGTAGTCCCCAGGAGACAGCTTGGATGGGGCAAGCCTGTTTGGGGGCAAGAGAGAGTTTAGCTGTAGGGACATGAACTGTGCTGTGCCCGTTAGCTCAGGACTGGAGAAACATCCTTGGTCTGCTTAATTCACTAGCACAGACATAGCCACCAGGACGGAGGCATGGGAAATAAGGGATGGGGAATGAAAGGGCAATGCCTTCTGGTCAGCTACAGCAGGCATCTGGAGGACAGGCCCAAAAAAGATGCAGGGGATTTGAAAGGCTTGTTGGAGAAGTGATGGAGCAGGACATGACCTATCTGATGGTTGAAATGTTTGGGCATCTTTTATTTCAGAAGGAGGAGAAAAGCTGTATGGGAGGAATTTGCTGAAAATCTAAAGCTGAAAGGTAGCTCGTTGCAAGCATTCTCAGCGATGATAACTGTCATTTTTTTTTAAAGAAGGGAAGGAGTAAGAGCAGTGAAATGAAAATAGACTTGGCAAAGTAGACAACAAATGCAAATAATACTGTTTCCCTGGTAGATAGTCTCAATGGCAATGAAATAAATGCTGGCTCTTGCTGAGAGAGACTATCAAATATATATCAGCAAACCTCAGTGCCAAAGGAAAAAAACAAGGGAAGAGACTAGGAACACTTTAAGAGCCTGAAAAAAAAGGGGGGGGAGGGGATTACACATCGAGTGGAAAGAAGGCCACATGTTTAATAACTGACATAAAAATGTTTTTGTTGAGGGATAAAAACAAGAAGGTTAAGGTACAGAGTGGATAACAATTAGCAGGAAACAAACAAAAAGAAAACTAAGAAGAAAAAGGTCTGGAAATCATTCAAAATAAGAAGAAGATGAGGGGAAGAACAGGCCCATTGTTTCATGGGAAGGAAAACGTATACCCAGTGATGAAGAGAGGGCTAAAGGGTAGACTATATTTCAGAAAGATGGAAGGAAATTTCAATCTTCTTGCAAAAAAAAAAAAAAGAAAAGTTAATCGTGATCAGATAGCTAATACAATTAATTATAAAAAATGATATCGAAGAAAGAACCATGAGAGAGAAGACCAGATTAAGGCATATTGAGGTAAGATGGATGTATCTGACCCATCAGGACCTGGCAGAATCAACTCAAATGCTTCGGGAAGTGTCTCAGAGCCGCTAAGTCATTTCATTCAATAATTCATGGATGGCAGGTGAGGTTCAAGAGGACAGGAGACCAGTGAGCATGAAATCTGTTTTAGGAAGAAGGAAGAATGGAATCCAGAAAACAAAAGACCTGTCATTAATTTCAATGTTGAGGAAGAATTTGGAACAACTTATTAAACACTTTTTATATATTATACAGAAACCATCCCCTACACATCTATATGATTTTTACTGAGATATGAACCACGTTTACCATGCAACCACATGAATTTACCATAAAGGTATGGCTTTAAATCAAAGTACTTTCCTACTTTATAGGATAGCTCCCTACTAGACCAGGTAAAACAGGGGTTGTGATAGACAAGATTATGAGTCACATCCTATAGGATTTTCTGGTACAGTAACTAGAGTGAGGTCTGGATGAAATCACAGTACAACAGGTGAACAATATGGGTCGAAAAACAGGCTGAATGAGTAAACATCAATCGTTCATTGTATATCAGAAAGTAAACCAAGAAGTAGTGGGATCTTGCCAGGTGCTGTGTGGGACTCCTCTCTCTCAGATGTTTCCTGATGACTTCAACAAAGATGCCAAAACCTCAGAAAATGTTCAGAGCAGAGCAACAAAAGTTGCAACAGGTCAGAAAACATAACCTAGGAGGAAAGGAAGTAAGAACTAACTTTGCTTAGGCTAGAAAAGAGCTGAGAGCCAAACAAAAGTCCTCTAGTTTGTAAAGGACAGTTGGGAGAAGGGTAAAGATTGTTCTCGCTCTTTGTCAGGGAAGGGTAAAAAGTGTCAGTTTAATTTGCAGCAATGAATAATTAGTTTGGACATTCAGGAAATCTTCCTTATTATGAGGATGGATAGTTAAGCTCTCGAATGCGTCACCTAGAGAGTCTGTAAAGCCTCCTTGGAGGGTCCCTGCAAAATTTGAGACATCTGAATTTCGGGCTACCACCAATTAGAAATACGCAGAAATCTTACAATCACTGGTGCAGCATAAAAGTCTATAACCCCTGGTGCAAACATGTGCAGAAGAAGCAGGCCAGAACAGTGATGAAGAAAAGGTAGAGAAATTACAGTAAAGGCAAGATCATAACACAAAAAGAAAAAAAGAAAAAAAAGAAAAAAAGGAAAAAAAAGCAGCCAAAGGCTTGAGAAGAACTATTGTTGAGTATTATTCAGACATAATTCTAAAACAGTGACCTTTGAGTATGGACCATGTAAGGCTTCAAACTTCTAGACGCTCTTCTGAAGTGAATCCCCACAGCTGTACAAATCCTCCGAGTCTGCAAGCCAAAGGTCCTGATCTGTGACACAAAGTCTGCTAATGTTCCTCAATCTGCTTCAAAGCACTCTGATACAAAAGTAGTATAAATCCAGCTTGCCGTCTTTTACCTTGAGGTGACACAGTGCAGCTGCTGAGGCACCATTCATAACCCATGCAGTGAACTGTCCACCTACAGCTATGTCCATCCCCACTGAAAAGCCAGCAGCTGCTGCTACTAGTATCTGTATACAAAAACGGGACAAGGGCTGGAGGAAAATATTTTCATCATCACACAGGCAGCCGAACACAGAGCCCAACTTGCCCCATCTCTCACCACCATCAAGGACTCAGGCCTATTCTGCATTAATGATGTGGATACTACAGCAAACCCTTGAGACAGCTATGAAACCTCCATTGGTGATTGATGGGACTCCAGGAAATTGCTGATACAATGCTTGTCCTCATCCTAATAAGGCCTTGGAGGTGGGTGCTATATGGAAATCCAATTTATTTTCATGGCATGTTCATGCCAGCAAGACTTGCTGATTTAAGGCATGACAGGTAGGGCAGGCAGCAGAAAACAGGATCCAGGAATCCCATAGGCAGGAAACAGAGATGGAACCACAATCACTCTGGAGCTTTACACACATTCACATCAATGATCTGGTGAGGATGAGGAGGAACCAAGTTCATTTGGTCCAATCAAAGACCAGCATCAACAGCTCTTTAAAGGACTCCCAACAGGAACAGACTAAGAGGTGCCTGGAGAAAGCTGGGCTTTCCTGCTGGCTTCCACAGTACTTCCATATATACCCAGGGCACCTTCCATGTCAATAGGTCCTTGCAGATGGATCCTTCAGTGGCAACCACTGAGCTCCACAAAACGCAAACATAACCATTCACGGTGAAGGAGACACACGGATACAAAAACAGCTCTTTCCCTTGTGAAATGTTTTCTCATCTCACAGATCTGCATCAACATTTGCAGGTTATGATAGTAAGACGCTCCATGGTATGAAGGGGAGCGATGAATTCCAAGGGGCACATGGATATTATGACTGACACCCCACAACACGTCACTCATGTCACTTATGATTGTATTAGGTGTGGGCTTCTGTTTCTAGAGCAATATAGGCTGCTGCAGCCATGGACTTTCCCCTGCTTTCATCCCCCAAAGGGATCTCAACAGGGAAAAGGCAGGGGCGGGGATCGCAATGCAAAAAGTCAGGTTGCCACATTTTTTTAGGTCATTTTACCAAGTTCATTGATTCGTCCTGTCCCTAAGGCTCTTCAGCAGGATTGGACAATACAGAGAGTATCTCTCCTCTGATTTCAGCAGAGATGCAACCTATCTCCTCCTTTCCCTTTTTCTCCTTTTATCCCAAGAGCTCCCAGCATTAGGAAATAATTTCAACAGATCAACACAATGCATCCTTCAACAGATCAAGTTCTGGAAGCCATTTTTGCTTTATTGATTTAACATGTGCCTTTTACAGCCTTGACTCAGGGGCTATTTTCAGCATAAGGAATGACAATACAATTGCCTACGCAGCACCACAGCAAAGTAGCCAGTCTTGCCTCTCTGTGACCAGTTCCAAGAGGGGTGACAGCTGTTTTATGATGTCGCTTCCTGCAGGAGTTGGGGACCGGCTTTGGTGACCAAGGTGGTCTTTTCTGGTCCTTTGTCCTCTCTTTCTCTGTCATGAGTCCAAAACAGAGGATCATGAACTTGCCAAGCAGTACTTACAGTCATACATAGACACAGAACATTGTGACTCTAGAAGGAAAAAAAATAAATCAGTGCTCTTCAGCAAATCTGAAAGCTGGCCCTGATTGCCAGACTTTTTCTCTTAAATATTTCCAGGACAATTTTATTAAACAGGAAGAACATAAAACTTGTCTCTGAGCAACCTCCCTGACATACCCCTGGGCCACCACTGGTTAAGGGATGAAAGAAAGCAATTTTAGGGATGCAGATCTACCCACTTCATTGAGGCAATGGTGGTCAACAGAAAAAGAGTTCAGCCTGCCCACCAACCCTGTCTACCGATGCAGGAGGGTAATGCAGGAACCCTTCGAGGGAGAGCAGACCCTCCTGTAATCCCATCACCACAAGAGCAGATGGGATCAGTGGCACCTACCAGGCCAGGCAGACACTGCTGTGGGTAACCTAAGGGCCGGAAGCACACAGAGCATCCAAGCGTGTCACCCTGGGGTGACTCAACAGATAAATCATGTCAACAAGAAGCAAAACTAGCATCAGAGAAACTTTGAGCAGCTCTTGTACAGCCATATCGACACAGCCGGTGAGGGTAGGAATCATGTCTCTTGGTTTCAGATGTCCCCAGCAAAGGTAGCCTCCCTTGCTTAGCCACTAGAGGGACAGTTCTTTTCCTGTGATCCTAAAATAGACACTTTCCTAAAAGAACCAGGATTTATAGTAGTCTCCATTGTCTATGAAAAGATCCAAGGGCAACCAACTCAGCTGTCTCTGCCTACACTTAATCATCTGAATCCCATCTGGAGCGACAGTACGGTTTTGCTTCTTTCACAGTTTAAAAGGTCTATGTAATCTCTGAGAGTACTAGCAATAGTTGTTAGTATTTGCTGATAACCCAGACACGTATTATTTTCTCCAAATGTCAATACGGTTTGTTTGTTTTTCCTTGTACAGGACTCTTTTTAATCTTTGTTTTGACCTTAAAAGACCTGCCAGTGTTAGTCCATGAAATCAGCTTAACAACTTTCCTGTCCTTTCACTTCTGGTTTACGAAAATAATTTCCCCATTGGTTCCACTTTCCTCCTTCATCTCTGCAATTTCACATTTGTTGTTGTTGTTATTGGTTATTTCTGCTTCTCACCCTGGTCCCTAGCAGTTCCGGTTCCCTGCAGAGAAATTACAGATTGCGGTAATAATTAGTTTGTAGTGTTATCTGCTTCTGTCCCTCTAATAGCTATCAGAATAAAGCTGTCACCCAGCACTGACCGTCTCATGTAATCAGAATAATATAAAAATAACATTCCCCAGAGCTGGCAGGGTTTCTCTTGCTTTGTTTCCTTAATTGTGTTTGTTAATCAGAAAACACAATTAATTTTCCTGTTTCCACTTCTGCAGCTTCATTTTTTCCCTCCAAGATGAATTTAAGATTGGACATCCTGCTCCTATATGTTTGTCTGTTTCCTATCACTTTCCTGCTGATGAAACATGTATCAATCTTGGGGGAAGAAACTGCAAAATTTTGATCAAGTTTATTTGTTTGCTTGTTTTTACAGATTATCCTGGTTTCATTCTGACTGTGATTTTAAGATATTTTGAAAGCAGTGCAGGATTGCACTGTTTCTTTAAAATCAACCCAAGTCAATACAAGAGACTTAGGGTCCTTGGAGTCTGTTCCTGCTCTATCACTCACTTCCCTATATGTCATCTAGCAAATTACATAAATGTTCGATGCCTCGGTTTCCCTAGCTGCACAACTGGTACTGGCTGGTTGCACGGTGCTCTCTCTTGAGTTCTTCAAAGCAGACTCCTGCTATGACAACTTCTAAGTCTTGATCAGGATATTCAAGTACACATTGATTTCAGTGGGAAGTAGTCTGAACAAATTTTGGGTCTTTTGAGTTCAAAATGCACTCCTGTGAGGTCAAAATGTGCTTCCTGTGGATGCTGTGTAATACAAGCTTTTCTGATTGTTAATCCTCCCAGGAAAGGCTCCCTGAGAGCCCCACAGAAAGGTTCATATACGTATGGTTTCCTGATCAAAGCACTGCTACAGATGACATGCTGCCTTCATTTGGAGTTGGTTGCACTGGCCTCCAGTTACCTCAGGATGAACCTGACCTGGATTAAAAGCCTCATCTGGGCTCCAGTGAAGGTGGTGGGAGTCACATGAAGGAAGGCATCTGGATTTGCCATAACATAAAGATGAATTTCCTTTCTTTTTTTTCCCCCCACAGGTAGCAGTAATTAACTTATTGAGTAACTAGCTAAGGAGGTTTCCCCTGCTTTATAATAGGGGGACCAATGGCTCCTCAGTCTCTCTCCAGAAATATCCTTGGCAAACAGTATCATCACTGTTTGTGAATTGTCCCCCACAGCTGTGAAGACAGCCCACAGATGCTCCAGCAGTGAAAGAGATGAAGTTCTCCCTGCTACGAAACACACTGCAGAAGGAATAACTCAGAGGAATCGAGTAATAGCCTCTCATCACAGCCACAGGGGTGCAAGCACTTTTTAGGGCTGTTCACAAATCCCTGGTGAAATAGATGCTTGGAAACACTCTGGTCTGGGACCATTCTGGGAAGAGGACCACAGGAATTCCCCAGTCCAAAATAGCCAGGCTGCACAGCTCGGCTCTCAGATGTGAGGCATATTTCAGCAAACCACTTATGATCAATCCACCGAGTGAAACATCAGGAGGGATTGCGTCAAATTCAAAGTAGTTGCAATCAACTGATAGACAAATTATTATTCTATGCCACAATTATCCACTTGGTTGCAGCTATAACCACAGCCAGCTTTAAAAGTCAATATCACTTTGTCCTGGTGCTAGACCTGATAGCAAAGAGAAAGATAGGGCAGTAAAGAAGATGGTCAGAAAAAGAAAAAAGGGAGTAATTTAATATGGACAGGCAAGATACAGGCAAGCTGCTGCTTAGGCAAGGGCAACACACTGCATGCATAGAGGGTGGAAAAGCAATGTTTCAGAAAGATGCTTGAATGCTATGAATGCTATCACAAATCACAGGATCAATGTCTGCAAGACATAGGATGAAATCTTTCTTCTCTAGGCAGTGTAAGGAAGGCTTCAGCTAGAGCTGTGCTGCTCCCGAAAAATATAGGGTAATTGGAGAGTCTGGAATAGGGTTACAAGAGTGTGCAAAGGCCTAGAAAGTAGATCCTGCTGAGAAAGTCAGTGCTGATTAGCATAAAGGAGACAAGGCTGGGAGGGGATTAGGCAGCAGTCTTCATATATGCAAAAAGATACTGCAAAAATGAAAGGCAATAGACTGTTCCCCATGCCTACTATGAACAGGGAATCTCCGTGAAGGACAGGATAAGGAGATTAAATGGCAAAGACAGAAATATAGGGCAGGCATTAGGAAAATATCTAAAGGTCAAGACAAAGCCTTCAGCAGGTACAGAGATATTCTGACTGGAGGGTGTTGAAAACAAGTTATTGGTACATCTGTAAGACACCCCCAGGTAGGACGGACCCTGTGCTGTGTCAGAGGGATGGACAGGATGAAAAGCCTTCGTTTGTCTTGGTTCTTCTTAGCTTCTACTGGCTGCCATTGATAAGGAAGCCTGTAACCCATAATTTGCAACAGATGATATGGCCTTCAAGATGTGGTAGTAAAGAAAACACAAAGATGTCAATAGCTTTGGCACAGTCCAATAGAAAGAGTCAAGAGGGTTGGAGACATTAAACTACTAACAGAGCAGTAACGACTCAGCACTGAGTGTATATATCTCTTGCATTTTGCTGTGAAGTTTGCAAGATATTTCTCATATCAACAGCAGACGCATTCAGATCCCTCCCTATCCTATAGAGGGTCTAGTTTTGGAGGCTGCTTGCCCTCCAAAGTGCTCCATGCAAACTGCAATATTTGCAATGCCTGGTCTCACGCCATGGCCTGTTGTGAAGTTCAGGGTGCCTGCACACTGAAAACAGATATGGGAAGCAACTGCCCAGGACCAAAGGTGGCAATGCACTACAAACTGACACTATTCTTTCATTTTACCAGAGGAAACTGAGGCACAGAGATGCTGCCTGAAACATTCCAGTACAAAAAGAAAGTTGCTGGAGAGCCAGAAATGTGCTCCTTGACTATTGACTCTCACTTCAGTGCTTTTCTGCCAAAGCATCCTGACAAGGAAGCTGAAAATGCATGTTTCCTCCTTTCCTTCTGCAGTACACCATTTTTCACAGGTAGGACAGGCATCTGTCTAGAGAGGAAGAGAAAGGCAATGCAACCCAGGAAACCCATCTTTCACATGATTTCTTCCTATGCCCTTTTCCTGTAGGCCAGCTGAATGTTGCTTCCCTATGTCATTCCTCACAGTTTCTCTTGGAAGCCACTCTGAATCACCTTCCCTGCTCATTATTTTCTAGTACCAGAGTCTCAGGGCAAAGATAACATCCCGGAAATAAGCTTCAGGT
Source organism: Casuarius casuarius (assembly GCA_003342895.1). NCBI lineage: Eukaryota > Metazoa > Chordata > Aves > Casuariiformes > Casuariidae > Casuarius > Casuarius casuarius. The sequence continues at coordinate 397,840 of PTFA01000147.1, read as the reverse complement.
TGTAATTACAATATATATTGGTTTATAAATTCAATTGTTTAGCAGGGCAGTCGGCAGTCAAAATTCATGGGAAAAGAAGGAAAGGAATCAGATTAGAAATCAGGTGGAACAAAGGAGGCTTGAAATGGAAACACAAAGGAAAAAAGATGATCAAGACAACAACAGAAAGATATCAGGCATGGTCATTTTAATGCTGAGGTCTAATTCAGTCTGGACTATTCTGATTGTGGAAACTGAATTTTTTTTTAAAGTTGATTTGGTATTGAAACCAAAAAGTCCACAGGATTTAGATATACAATTCCCCACATCTACCCTTCCAAAAAAAATAAGAGGCAGCTTTTGGGGGGGGGGTTGTGGAGGCTTTTTTCCCTATCGGGTTTAATCTGGAGACTAGAGAGTCCATTTTTCTCAGCCTAGGGTACCCAATGAAATGAGATGGTCTTATACTAGAGACAAGCACCTTTTTTTTTTTCTTTTTTTTGTTTTATTTTTATTTTTTGAGAGATGTGATGAGACAATGTAGGCTCCATGGACATCCATCTTCTCTCCTTGGTTAAGAAATCTTTAATCCAGGAGGACAAGCGAAGATGAGCTAGATGCCATGGCTGGCCAGCCAATCTTAGTGAGGGAGATGGATTTACACTAACAGTAACATGAGCCCGCTTTCAGTCTGTGTGTATCTGTGATAGCTGGATCTTGGCAACTGGTTGGATAAGTTGCAGCAAATCCTTAAGGGAAAGTGCTTGTGAGCTGCTATATCCACTGGAAGATACTGTGTAAGCCTACAGGAATCATCTGTAAATGGCTAAAACAAGCCAAATTTCCCATTCAGCATCTAGTTGGAAGAAGAGTTTTGTGCTAGTTCTGCCCTTCCTCTCAGTGTTCTGACTTAGAAAGAAGAGGCATCTACAAGCTTAACCCCTCCATCATCTTCCTGGGTTGTAGCTTTCACCGCTTCCTTTGACTGCCATACAATAACCTCTGAGAACTTGGACACTAATCTCCATTTAATTTTGATATACTTTTGGATGCTAATCCTCATCTATACCTAACAAAGATAAAATGTCTTTCAGTTGCTGCTTAGGGCCCATGGAGGAAACTTTAGTCAGGATATTTAAACTTTGCTATTCACAGAATGGTTAAGGTTGGAAGGAACCTCTGGAGACCACCTCATGCAAACCCTGCCCAAAGCACGTCAGCTAGAGCAGGTTGCCCAGGACCATGTCCAGTCAGGTTTTGAATGTCGTCAGCAATGGAGACTCCTCAACCTCTGTGGGCAACCTGTTCCAGTGCTTGACCACCCTCACTGTTAAAAGGTTTTTCTTATGTTTAAACAATTTCCTGTATTTCAGTTTGTGCCCATTGCCTCTTGTCTTGTTACTGGGCACCCCTGAAGAGTCTGGCTTCATCTTCTTTACACCCATCAGATATTTATGAACACTGATAAGATCCCCCTCAGTCTTCACTTCTCTAGGCAGAACAGTCCCAACTCTCTCAGCTTCTCCTCGTATGAGATATGCTCCAGTCCTTTAGTCACCTTCATGGCCCTTCTCTGGACTCGCTCCAGCAGGTCCATGTCTCTCACCGGACCCAGTACTCCAGATGTGGTCTTGCTAGGGTTGAGTAGAGGGAAAAGTTCACCTCCCTTGACCTGCCAGCAATGCTCTGCCTAATGCAGCCCAGGACACCATTGGCCACCTTTGCTGCCAGGGTACATTGCAGACTCATGGGCAACTTGAGGTCCACCAGCACCCCCACATCCTTCTCTGCAAACCTGCTTTCCAGCCAGTCAGCTCCCAGCCTGTACTGCTTCACAAGGTTATTCCTCCCCAGGTGAAAAGCTGCTTCATTTGCTTTTACCTGTAGTAACATATACTACTGAGCTATTCACTAAGGTGTTCACAAGACAGACTACCATTGGGACCCACTGGAGGGAAAGTTTTTACTTCTCCATCTGTGCACAACATGCATAGCAAATGGATGGAGCTGCCATGGACAGCACAATCTATGTAGTAAAACAAACCACCTATGAACTGTGGCTTGCATGTTACTTGAGGCCCTGTTCTGAACCTCTGTGTGCTCAGAGGAAAGACATATTAAAATACTTGAGGTTGAGCTACAGAAACTTTTTTTCAGCTCTGGAGGAACAGATTTGCAGCCCAAGTGCAGGCCAAGATCTCAGCTCCCATACTAACATGAAATATTTATTTACTGCTACATTGCTGCAGAAGTTGAACTTTTTTGTCTAGTGATGTTGCAAAGAACTAGCTAATATGCTGCAAACACAGAGGTTTCTGATAGCTCCAAGCATTTTAGAAGACATTACTGCTGCAAGTCCTACTATCTTGCCTTAAATATTGTATTTAAGTCTCCTTGAGGAATGACCTTTGTCAAGGGAGAGTCTAAAGGAGAAGACGTGGAACTGATTTTAGATTTTTCTCTTCAGTGTTTACTGCCCAAACATAGCAACAGTAGGAGGCACATGAAAATGCCTCTGAATTTTAATCTGCCAGACTCTGGAAAAGCCTCATGCTTATGTTCAAAACACTAATCCTGTGCTAATTTGCATGCAAGCTCTATTCCAGTCTTTCTGTGTATTTCGTGCATGCACAGTCGCAAGGTGGTGACCCAGCCAGCAGGCATGGATGTCTCTGCTCTCTAGCAGATGGCATTGAAACCTCTCAGTCCCATGGCAGAAACCAGGATCTTCAAGCCAACGATAGGTCTTTCCTGAGGGATGGGAGAATTATATTTCTCTTTTTGCAATAAACCTAGATCTTAAACCAAAGTGAAACAACTCTAACTTCTAATTTGGTCCCTCACACATCAGCAAACCATTGGATTTTACCTAGATGCTTTGAGTTGGAAACCTTCAAGTGACCCAGACACAAGGTGCTTTACACCCTTGTGCAGTGACTGAGAGAATATCTTCACCCAGTTTATCCATACCACAGAGTAAGGGAGAAATCATCTACTATAGCAATTCATGCATCTGGAAAAAATGGGAAAAGCTTCAGGGTCCACAAACACTCTCTCAGATGTTTCTGAGCAATTAAAAAGACCAGGCATGGATGAAATCCGCAATGCTAGGTGCAGAGTCCTCCCCGCTAGGGGATTCTGTTCCTTTTCTCTCTACCAGTTGAGAGAGGGGAACAAAGTGACAAACCAGGCATGTCAAAAAGGTGCTCTCTTGTCTTGGGTGACAACACATCCTCCGAAGCAGAAGAGTTAGTAGGATGGCCAGATAACAGTTAATGGCTCTTGAGCATCTTATGAAATGATATTTTTCCTCAGGTTTGTTCCCAATATCCTGCTGACTATATCAAAGCATGGCAGTTGGAGCTGGCAATAATTGCTCCTTTTGCAGGAAGTCTTGGAAGACCTCAAGACCTGAAGTCTTTAGATGGCGAACTGGAAGGAAGAGGAGGCAATTCTGAGCAGCCTGCTTGTGCCATAGTTGCTTCACGGTATAAAGCAGAGCCTCCTCCAGAAACACTGATCTAGCATCTTTCACCAGTCCTCAATGATTTAACCAAGCAATTCCACTTCAGGAAACTTCAATCCTGAGCAAGCCATATGCTTTCTTTATAGCAATTGCCTTAAATTCCACATGCTCATCACAATTCATTTATATCTCATTCAGCTCAACTAATTGCCAAAGGCTGCAGAAGAGCTTGAATTTCAGCCATACACCAGACCATCATGACCAACACAGAACTCTGATACCACCTGGAAAGGTCACTAAGGGTTTGGTCTCACCACACGTTCCTGTATTTCTTGAGTGCCTCATCTGACCTCGCTGGTACAAACACACAGTAGCAAAATGCTGATGACTTTGAGAGACCTCAGCCTCACTCACCCCAGCAGGCAGAAGACTCAAAGGCACAATAGACTCACATCTCATTCATGCTACAGCTTCTCTATCAGTTTCTGATGCTCCCACCCTGCACCACAATATTCTGGAGGTATCTATCAATGAGATGGATGGTTCTTCTTCCAGGTCAATTACAAACATGTGCCTCAGAGCAGACTGAGTCCGGCCACCAGAGCTCTCCAGAGGAGGGAGACCTCTTAGCCTGGATTCAAGTCATTTCAGGTCATGCTGCAGCCAAATCCTGCAACAGCTCTCCATAAATTCAAGGCAGAGGCTTCGAGCTTAAGCTACAGTCTGTTAACAACCACAATATGGAGAGAAAATACCTGTTCATGAACTGTATATAATAACACTAGTCTGAGTGTCCAATGCAAGCGTCTCTAATTTGCTCTGTGTTTCAGTTTCCCCATCTTTTAAATGAGGCTGGTATCATTTTTTTTCTCCAAAACAAGGTCTGCAGGGCTTAACTATTGTCTGAGATACTCAGCCCTACATCAGCTTTGGAGTAAACAGCCCTTTGCTCCAGCAGTCCTCTCAGTCTTGTCAGTAGCAGAGTAACCTGGGAGCATTTCCTCCTCCTAATCCTCTCTGGCTTTTCCCTCTCCTTATCAAAAACAAGCAATGTTCTGCTTTGTATAGAAACATCTCCCAGAGGACTGAACCACACGCAGCTTGCAAACTCCAGAGCTCCATGGGATTGCTAGGCAGCATCTGCCTGCGACAGAGCCCTTCAGACCATATAGTCCCTTGTGGCTCCTTCCTGGCTCCCAGATCACACTCCTCCATGCTCTGGTTTTGATCTCTTGCAGATTTGCAGAGCCAGACACTGGGGGCAATAGATTATGTCTGTCATATGCTCAAACATTCCCGTTCTCTAATAGCTCCAGGATGCCATCTAAAGTACACACCTTTTCTCCAACACCCACTTATGCAACTCCCCCCAAAAACACAAACACTGACTCAATGTTAATTAAAAGTAAATTGGGTTTGAAAAAGAAGGAAGACATCTGCATATGATCTTGTTTTATTATTACAATTAGGCAAATGAGGTTTTCAAGCAAACTTGAAATAAATTTGGGAGAATTTATGCCAGCATTAGGACAGACATAATAAAAAGCCGTTAGCAGGTTTATTGCAGCAAAGCAAATCCATTTAGTGCTTTACTGGGAGAGCAATGGGTGAGTGAAGTGCTGCTGTCTTCAGGCATTTACAGCCCTAAAAACCCCTTTACAAAGCTGGATTTGGTTTGGGAAGATGAGTTCACTTCTGTTTTGCTATGATCATGGTTCTTCAGAAGGGAAGGGTGGCCCAGAATTTGGCCAGCCTAAATTCCCAGCCTAAATTCGCTGTTCATTAGAGGCTAGGGGATGGCAAACTTGGCTGTTTGGATAGCCAAAGGAAAGTGCTGCAGAGGGAGCTATTGAGAGCCAGCTCGTAAGGAACGCCAGACATAAGGACTTGTTGGGAAATGAGTCAGGCTAAATGAGGGCTTCAGATGTTTACAGGAAACTGGTGTTATTCTGTGAAATTGTCCCTGAAGGGCTGGAAACTTGCAAACACTGTTAAGATTTTAAAGCAATAGCATCTCCCAGCCAAAACTCATGCATGCACACACACAAACACAAATAGAGCACACAAGAAACTTGAAATTAAACCCGGAGACAAACTCCAGATATTTGAAAATTTTCTGCATAAATGACTCTAAAATCCTCTTAAATTTTATTAGAAATAAACCCCTTGCAGTAACATTCATACTTCTCCTTTTTTGAGGACATCTTGCAGAACACACAGCCAGGACCACCCTGAGCTCCAGGGTAGCATTGAAGACCTTGGAGAGCTGTCAAGTTGCCCAGGTAAGTCTGGGGTGGGAGGCTGCTCTCACTGCACAAGCCACCGGAGCCATTGAACAAGCAGGTGTCAGGGGTTAACAGCAGCCAGGCACCCTGCCTGTGTCTGCTTCATGTCAGGGAGGCTGCCTTTGCTTTGTCAAAGCTGGGATCTTTATTCGTGTTGATATCTGGAATGACCCTGCGTGCCAAGGGATTTAGCGAGGGAAGGAAATACTGGGAGCGTCCATTTCCTGCTTGATCTGACAGCAACGGCTACATGGTTCTGCATTACCCTCCTCCCCTGATGGGCTGCCCCAGCATCTGGCCTGCCGCTTTCTCTGGAGCTCTGCGCTCATCTCCAGAGTTGGCCTTTTCCCTGCAAGGCAGCACAACGATCCAGAACAGATACTGGCATCAAAACCTGGCCAACTCGTTATCAAGGGCCATATTCAGACCATGCTGAAAGGTGCAGTTGGCACTAGCTAGAGCCAGTGAGTTTAAGGAAGTGATGGGGGGGGTGAAAACCAAAGTTGTGCAACCACGGCTTCCTCCACAGCCACTGGAGCATGATTAACACCATGCTGAGAGCCCTGTCTCTCTGTGTTGCCCCTGAGTTGGTCTTACACTGCTCTTTGTACTCCAGCCCTACAAAAGGCTTCCAAATAGAACAACCATTTTTGGTGTGTTTATACCAGAAAATCTCTAGCCTGGAATCAATCAAATTTTTGGTTTTACCTTGTATAACGCCAAGCATCATGGGCTTGATGTTTTTCTGTGCTGTGGTTCCACCACACTAAATGGCTAAGCCACAACATTACCTTCCTCTTCCGTTTCACTGCATGTAGCACATCCTCAGCCTCCATCACATCTGATCCTGGGAACACCGAACACTCAGTTGAGACTCATCTGTGGCTCCAGCAGGAGGTGGTGGAAAGCCTGTGCTGTGCAGAAAGGTGGATCTTCATGGAGCTTTTGACAGAAACCAGGCCTACATTTTTTGCCAAACTTGGATGGACTTTGACATTAATAAAGCCTACAGTGTAGATCTGGATCTGGGTTGGAGAGCCATACGAGGAAGAAAGTCTTTTGCTGAGGAACAACCTAAACAAAATGTTTAAAAATTAAAGAAACACAGAAACTTTACAGAAATAAACAAATCAACTGCTTGTAAACACAATTGTCCAGGCTGTCTTCTCCAGCCCACTTACACCAGTCCTTTCAGCTACAATTTGCAGGGCAAACAGCCTAAAGAACCAGAGCAGAAAACGCAGTTCAGGATGCTCTGCCACTGTTGTCTCTACTAACATCTCTGTCATCTGAGGTGACCATGGATATTCTGCTCTTCATTTTTTCCAGGCTGGGTTTCACGCCAGCTAATACAGCATATGTGACCCATTTCAGATGTTGACCTGAAGTGAATGATGCCCTGGGTGTGCCTGTTTCCCACCACTGACTATAAAGGGGGTCTAGGCTTCAATGTGTGCAGGTAAATGCCTTTTTTGGGCCAGATGAATCCAGATAGAGAGGCTGAGCCAATCAATGGGTGTGGCACAGGCCTATATCCCATGTCTGGCTCTTGCCGTCACTTGCTGAGCAAACTTCAGGAACTCATTTTATTTCTGCCTCTTTTTCTCCCCCAAGCCTTAGAATATCTCTTCTTCAGCAGAATTAGAAGTTCCCCAGGACTGCCTACTAAATGTGTGTACTATCCAGGGCAAATAAGGAGAGGGCAGATAGAAGGACAGAAAAAGTTTGGGAAGGAGACAGGCATGTTTTGTTATGGGAGATGAAATGAAAATACTCAGAATGGCACTGCAGAGAAAAATCACCGAAGGAGGAGAGTTTTCAACTTAGCTCAGCTGCAGCTGTGAAACCTTGAGCCGTGCTTGAAAGCATGTGAGCAGTTTGCAGTTAAGTAATAGCAAGTTCTAGCGTTTTCTATCCATTATTTCAATTAAGCTTTATATTGTATCTCATATATGTGTCTGTGAGCGCAAAAGACTCTTATTCTGCAAAAAAAGTCATGATGCACATCATTAACATTTTTCCTGCTGTCCACAACACAGAAGTGGACAGAAGCAGTATTGCATCTCAGACAAACACTGCTGTTAAACAACAGTTAAACGGTTAAACAAACATCTGGCCTAGCTAGATGCCCGAAAAAGGGGCAGCATCACTATATGGTCATGACTGTGCAGCAGGAAGGGATCACGCTAGGCAGTGCTGCAAGGTCTAGTATCACAAGTATTTGTGATGCCTACATGACCCACCCACATGTTTTTGCTGACCATGTTAAGAGACAAAGTGCCTTGATGGGGCACCACAGTGTCCTGCTTCTAAGTGCAAAGCTGTCAGAGTCAGCTAGCATGAAAACGGTGCTGTCTATACTAGTAAATAGGGCCAAGACAGAGCCAAGCACTGACCACAAGTGGTCCACACTGAACTGCTGGCATGGGTCCTGCCATAGCTTTGGTTATGTCTCCATTCTGGCTTCCTGGGAGGGCTCCCAGACAGCAGCCCTATGACAAGGCCACAGCATGGACCTTTTGCTTCCCCTTTCCACCCAAACCAAGTCCATGGGCAGAGAAAATGTTGAAGGAGCCTTACTCTTTAACCTAAGGACACAGGAGTCCTAATTTTCTGGGGTTTGGTCACTTAAGAGTGAAATTGTGCCCTGACAAACAACAGCAGTTTCATGGCTAAGAGAGTTTGCCACAGCCTTAAAAAAGAAGAAGAAAAAATGCTGGTTTGTTTAGAATTCGGGGGAAAAAAACAATTTGCTGTTATTTTGGCAAGGTCACATGACAGAGGCCCCTGGAAAATATTTACAAAGTTGCAGCTAGCAAACCTTCTGAGTGATGAAGCCATAGCAACCTGTGCCACAGACCAAAGTGTATGATCAATGTTTGCAATTAAAATCTCTTTTGTTTTGCTCCGTTCGCATACAGCGACCCTTGCATTTTGGTCAACAGAGCATATTCCATGTAGTGCTCAGCTCAGGCTTTGTTCTCTGCCTTGTTCATTCTCCGAAAGCAGGAAACAAGAGCCATCCCAGCCAGCACATTGTCTGAACCCTGCTTGCTATTGTTTGCAGCCACAACAGCGAACACAAGGTTCCCCCGCCTTTATTTTTTAATTCCCCACAATATACTCTTCAAGATGAAATTAGCAATGTATACTCTAATTGTGTTTTCAGAGTCATAGCAATGCAAGCACATGGCGAGAACAATGCAGCAACTCATTATTAAAGAAAAAATAATTAAAATCTCAACAGAAATAATACTTCAGTTGTAAAAAAAAAAAAAATAGCCACATGAAGAGTTTGTGCTTCTATTTATTTCCCAGCCAGCCTTCTGTAGCAGCTTCTCCTAATAACAGGTTGGTTTGATTTAAACACAAACAAGCAAGTATTATGGTTCTTTAGCGGTATATCTGCAAAAGCCACAAGGAAACTATACTAAATACATCCTCAGCTTATAGCAAACTTGCCTCAGTTAACTTTACAATGTGGGAACCATAATCACAATAGTTTTATATGACGATCTGCACTTCCTCTCCCACATCCCATGAGGAAGTAAGGACCTTCAGCACTATGGAGCAACTCTCCATCATTTGAACCATACAGTGTGGTAGAAATGCAAAGCTATTATCACCTAGCAAATGCATCATCTTCCTAAAAAAGAGTAAAAAGAAAGGAGAGTCCAGGGAATTAGGGGCGAATCAGCTTGACTTCAATGCTCAGAAAAATCTCAGTATGAACAATCAAGCAATCTGTCTCTTAGCACCTAGAAAATAGCAAGGGGATAAGCAGCATCTAGCCTTAATTTCCCAAGAACAAATCACATCCAACCAGCCTAATTTCCCTCGGTGACAGTGTAATGGTCCTTGTGGGTCAGGGGAGCAGCAGCAGATGTAAGACAGCTTAACTTCAGTGAAGCTCCTGATGCACTCCTGCAACATCCCCTCCACCAAAAAATGCCTTAGCTACTCAATCACCCTAAGCTGGCGATTGATCTGACCAAAAATCAGCTGAATAAATGGGTCCAGTCGGTGAAGGCCCCTCCGGGGTCCTTCTCTACCACATTTCAGCTTGGCAGATACTTCAGGGAGGTGCCAAAGGAGAGCAGAAAACGAGCTTTCTACTTCTAACCTAGTGGTTAGAGCTCTTACTCAAAAAAGGTGAACACTGAATACCACTTAACTTAAAATGGGTCACTACATCTACTACATCTACTCCCAATAAAATGCCCCAAATCCAGGCTAACCCCTATTCAGACCCTTTCAGGCCTTTCTGTTGAAGTTACGGGATCAAGCTGCAGAGACTGGGTAGGCCAAGGACAGCAGACAAGTGCTCAGGAGCCCGAAGCTCTGGCCTGGTGGTTACAGTCCCTTGGTGGAAAGCAGCAGAACTGATTCTGGCTCGCTGCTAAATGGGAAAAGCAGGAAGACTCATATCACAGCCTAAAAATGCGATGCAGACTTCCTCAAGTTTCTCCGACCCTGCACACCAACCTTGGAACTGATGGAGAAAAATCACTCCTGGATTTGGGAAAAAAATAAGACAGCCTTTCACATCTGGCTTCAAGACACATTTAAAAATAAAATATCAACCCCCAGACAGTGAGACTGAAGTAAAATAGCAACTCCCTTCCCTCCTGCACTCAAATCGGGAGCTATTGATGGCTTAAAGACCTTGTCTTAATTTTCTCCATGACTAATCTATTCAGTTTTCACTTAAGGAACCCTCAATGGTATAATGAGACAGCTGTTGCCTTCCATCCCTCCCCCAACTCCCCCAACTAGGAAATTAAATTTAAAACCACTGATTTAAATAGGCCTGGCACTGTCTCATCTCCTCTTGAGTTGCTCTGGGAACATCTTACCCATAAGTGCAGGTGTCAGGTCAATCAGAATTCACCCAGCTCTTTGGGTCTGTCTGAGTTGGTAGTTTGTAAGGAAATGGGGATGTCAAACTCATAGATCCTCCTGCTTGAGTGCTGTGTTTTGGGTTGGGTTCATTTTAACAAGTGATAGACTTGCTTGTGCTGGGATTTTGACATAAATTATGGGATGCCAGAGTTTGAATCTGCCATGGGCTTCCTGGAGGTAGGTCATTTAGGGCTCGGTGTGCTACATGGGATTTCAAGTGTAAATACCATGTACCATCCTGGAGAAAAGTGAAAGCTGAGACATAGGTGTGATCTAAGCAGTAGTGGGAGACAACTCCTGCCTCAGTGCTTTATGGATCCTTTTTGGATCTCTCTGTGTATTACACATAAAAAAAAAAAACAAACAGACACTAATACAGCACCTGGGAGCATTTTCTTAAGCAATATGGTAGAGACCTCATTCCTGTCTGGGTCAAACTCCTTGTGCTGCTCTTTCCCCTTATGTACAGCAGGGGTGCGAGTACTGGCATCCCTACCAGTATGATGTGAGGGTAAAAGCCCACTGGAGTCACTTACTGTCCAGTAAGTGCAGGAGAAGGAAGCACGTGTGTAAGGAAGGTTTTGCTTGTTGTGAAAGGCCTATATGTTGCCTGTGTGGCCTTGGGTAGACTATTCCCTCTCTCCTGGCCTGTTTCTCTTCTTTGCTGGACATGGTGATAATGACAACAAAACCATGGTAATATGTACTAGTGGGAGATGGGGTTTATCTGTGAACCCAGGGGTTAAGGAGTAAAAGTAAAGTAAGAGTTCAAGGTGCTAGCTGGGAGTCATGAAATCGTCTGTCCTTGGTTCCTCCAAGACGCTGTGAAACAAAAGTTTGTGCTTTGCTGTTGTTTCTCAAGGCCTCCACAGTGGGAGGTACAGGTTGAGAGCAGAGACCCGCGCTCTCAAGGCCAGCAGACAGAGGATGCAAAAGCCGTCATCATCTCGAGGTTGGTGAGAGCTGCCCTCAGAAAAGCAATCTAGTCAAATGTGCCTTGGCAATTGCTCCCCTAATGATTCTGAAATTAGTAGCTACAGACAGAAAATGGTAGGCATTTTAATGCAACATGGGGAAAATATTCCTCTGCTTATTGCTTCTGCACTCTGATTAGGAGAAAATCATATGAACAATACCACAGTTTCTGCAGACTTCACCTTCTACATGAGCCATGTGTTTTACACTCTCACCCTGGTTCCTCCTTTCATGTTGCTCACTTCTCTTCCTCATCCATTTCTGTGCTTTCTCTCACTTATCTTTAACTCCCTTTGATCTCGCTGCGCAGTGTCTTGTAGCCTGTTTAGCTCATTTTTCGGCTTAGGTCAAATCAGGTCCATTAAAAAATCTTGCTTAAAGAAAAGCAAATACACCACATAGGGAAATGACACTTTCACAGTCTGTCCCCAGCTTTTTGAGGGCTGACTGCAGAGCTTCTGGATCAGGCTGCTGTACAGAAGAGCAACCATAAGTAATTGACGTGGCTGGATTTGCTGAGGGTGTGAAACAGAGCATCAAATGAGCCCCCTGACCATCAGGGATCATTGCCTTTGGGCAAGTAACAAGGGACCTTCTCACTGGCGTTAAGCTGCTAGGACCATCCCTGAGCTGGTCTTACTTATCAGTCTCTTTTTTGTACATCATCCACATCTGTTAATGTCCCATATTCACATATCTTTATCCCAAGAAGCCCAGAGCATCCCCTGTAGTATACATAGAAGAGGCAAACAAGCATCCATTGTCACCTTTTCATGATGAGCTTATTCTCATTTTTTTCTCATGCCTGCATGATCCTTCACCTCAAGTATGTCCTCACCCTCATTCCTTGGGAGCCCTTCTGTGGTGCATCCCCAGTGAAACTTCATACCCCCCTCCACACCTCGAGTGTTTCCTAGATCCTCCTAGTAACTTTAGCAACATCAGGAGCTGCTTCAGAGACATCAGGCAGCTGAATAGTGAGAAGTTTCACAAAAGAAGAAATGGTGAAGAAAAAAACAAATAGACTTCTCACTGACTTTGTTCACCTCCCAATGCCTGGCATAAAGAAGGAACAGGTCAATATTAAAGAACATCATGCAATGCAGTCATATAAACCGCTGCAGCCATGACTCACCTGGAACGTCACCGTGTCTACAGAGAGAGGCAGGAGAGGTTCCAGGGAAGAGTAAGGAGAATGATTAACAGCCTGGGAAAAATCTCCTGTAAATACAGGCTAGAAAATTGTACCTTGCCACATTAGAAATGGGAGGAAAGGGCATGAACAAGAGGATATACATAAAATGAGGAAGGTAAGCTAAGAGCTGCTGTTCTTTCTGTCTTGTACAAGAACAAAGGGAAATTCAATGCAAAGGAAATCTCTTGTCATCCAAAGTGTAATTAGACTGAGGGACTCATTTCTGTATAATGTCAATGAGGCCAGGAACTCAGTCAGACCCAAAGATGACTTGGGCATTCATAAGGATAACCAGAATATCTGAAGTTATAACAGCTAATGCTAAAAAAACTCTCAGGAGACATCTAGTATCTTATGTTTCATACTTTAAATTAATCTCTTAGATATTAGGAAGATAGCTCATTATGAAGCAACAAATTAATTTCCTTCTCTCTCCTGGAGTGTTCTGACACCTCTTTTTGAAACTTCTGCCAGTGTCCACTGCCAGAAATGGTGTGCAGTCTTAGGCAGGTCCTGAGGTCACCGGGTATTGGGAGAATCCACCTGTGACAGGGGAGATGTCCCTAAACCAATTGTTCATCCCATGGTCCAGCTCACATGTGGAAGAGGGAAGAGGGGGACGGTATGAGGTGAGACCTGCATAGAGAAGTGAAATATGCAGCTCCCATCCTGTGTGTGTTGTATTTTTTTTTTCCTGTCATAAGGATAGTCACATGCCTGATTTCCCCATGTGATGAACTCTTAGGGCTTGGTAAGGCAGCAAGGAGGTGTCTATGTGTCTTGCTCTGCAAATAAACCACCACTTCACCTCGGTGACTCCATGATCCACCCTGACTTGGGTGTCCAGGAGCTCACACTACCTCAGCCCTTCCAAGCACAGGACAACATTAACAGTCTTTGCCTTTATTCTGCTTATGTTTTACCCTGTGACTGAGGTGACCACTAGGGCCCCCAAAATAATAATGTATATTAATCTATGACCTCCTTCCCTCAGTGGGAGGGAGCAGTCTGGGAATAGGCCATGGGCTGAGGTTTACTGCCAGCTAATATTCCTTGGGTGATTTTAGATAGCAGAATATTCCCTGGAATCAAAGCATTTGCTGGTGAGACTGCTCTCATCTCGCACATCTCTCTCTCCAGGCAACTTTCCCTGCCAAGCCCTGGGACTTCATCTCTCACGTTTTCTCTTGACAGTCTGCTGTCCAAGCACTGTCTTCTGTTCATGATGCAAAGAGGGTCTCTTAGAGCTTCACCAAGGAGCACCAAGGAGCAATGTTTAATTGGCTGCCCATTTTGCAATGGAGAAGGCCCAAAGCCCAGAGTTTTGGTTAGATGATGGGAATCTTTAGATGTATTCCAGTTACAGAAAATGAGAATGTCCTTTACACCAGGGTAACTAATCCTTCTTAGGCTTTAAAGCTTTGGACGAACAGCTGATTCTACTTTCTTGTCAGATTCTAATCTGACATGCTGATAATGAAGAAAGGGAGGAGAAATCACAGGGAAGAAATCAGGAAGAAAGCTATGTCATCAGGGGGATTTGCAGGGGGGGAGGGAGGGAAGGAGGATGGACAGGCTTTAAAATTAAATTAAATATTAGGAGGTGGAAAATAAAATGGAGACAGGCTGCACTGAAAGCGATACAGGCTGGAGATGGAGAGAGACAAAGAATGACAGCGGATCAGTTTAAGCATGAAAGAACAGAAAGGAAAAGAATAATAATGCTGGCTTGTAAAGCTGAAATCAGATTATAGTTTCCTCTAGTGAATTAACTCTCTGGTAATGCAGTGCAGGAGACTTTATAGAGCTGGTGCGATTTCCCCATTGGGTGGCACTGGGACATTAGACTGAGGCACGTGTGTGTGTGTTTGTGTGTGTGTGTGTTTCATTATAACTCTGCATATGTGTATGTTAAATCTCTCAGCGAGCATCCGTGCATGAGACATGTGCTATATATTTCTGTGCAGAGCGAAACATTAAATATGTTCGGGATCTGGAGGGAGAGACTTAATTAAATTGGTGCATGCATGTGTGTTTGTGAGTATGTGACATTAAATTTCAGTGTGTGTTCATGTCAGACAGTAAATCACAGTATGCAGAGCTCCCCCCCGCCCCAAAGGTGGGTGGGGGGGGGGAGAAGCAGGGGGCTTAGAGCCACCTGCAGCTGGAGTTTCCCAAGGACTCTGAAAGCTGCTTGTCCAGCAGATGGGATGTCCCTGCCCCTAGGATCAAATAGGCAGCTGGCAATCAGGTGGACAGCCTGGGAGCTTACAGCCCCTTTTTTTTGTCCTTCACCAAATGAATTGAACAGGTGTGGGGATGTGGTGGGGGGCTTCGGAGAATCCAGCTGATAATTAGCCACAGCCTCCCCTCTCACGCAGAGGTGTGGCTGGGTGAAGAGGAGCCTGGATGGGAGCCAACAGCCTTTGTTTCTCAGCCATACCCAGGAGTCCCAGAGCCAGCCAAGTCCAGCCTTTCAGCTTTAGTTTCTCCAGCTCTCCTGGATCCTAGAGTAGGCTGAGAGCCAGAAGAAGCCCAGCTCAACAGGCAGCTAGGAGACATGCCCCCCCCTCTTCCCTACCTTTCTCCTGCCAAATTTGCTTGCTTTCTGCCTTCTGAGCTCAAGCTACCTCGAGACCAGAGAATTAGCCTGTAAACCCTACCCAAGCAGGCTATGGGGGCCCACCTTGAGATGATCGGTGCAAATATCTGAGCTCTCCCACTGTCTCTGATACAAGGGTACATGTAGACACCCCTATCTGCATTAGCTACCCTAGGCTCCATCCCCATGTCGTTCCCAGACCATCCCCAAATGGGAAGCTATATATGTCCAAGAGAGTGGGGGGAGAGGCACGGGATGAAGTCAAGGTTGATCAAAGAGCCAGCGTCAACTAACCTCTCCATGAGAAATGAGAGCATAATCCAGGATGCTACAGAGAAAACTGAGAGGATATGTGGCAGAGGCTATAAAATCGTGTCAAGAAAAGATTAGTGAAGAATGATTGTTCATGGTCTTATCCAGAGCAAGAACTTGGCTGTCCCAGAGAAGGTGTAGCTGAGCTGTGGAATTACTTGCCACAGGATATACAGATAGCGCTCAAAGTTTACACAGGTTCAGCAGGGAGAGCAGAGACGTTCATGGAAGAAAAATCCACTGAGTGTTATTAAATTCATAGATAACATCTAGTCCAGGAAGTCCCTGAGTATCAAATGGTTGGAGACAGAGAGAGATGCAGGGAGAAAATACTACACACACTTGCCTTGTGCTTATACATATACCTATAGTCACTTTTGGACGCAGGATACTGAGCTGGAAGAGTGACCTGTCCAGCTGTTCTGTATTATCACTGAAAGAGCTGAATATTGCCCCACAACTCAGTGCAATACCATCTCCTGAGTGTCATGTGCTTTGGAAACTGAGGCACATGGATTGTGTTTGCCCGGCATGTCCAGAGCCAGGCCACTTCAAGATCCAATATTGTCCCGTCCTGTTTTGAGCAGGCAGGACCTCACCTGCCCAGGCACATCTGGGGAGGTATCTGCAAGCTATCCCTAGGCATAGCATGGAGAGAGAGCAGGAAAGACTGGGAGAAAAGTAGATATAAGTGGAGAGACTGAATCTGGTGTCTAAGTAGCATATAACCCTGGGAGGCCTGATAAGGGCTAGTTTTTCTTCTTTATGGCAAAAGAGTGTCAGTGTTAGTGGCATCATTTGAAACCAGAGCAAGATCTGAGCCTTCCCCACAGAAACACAGTGTGTTGATGGCAAAGAGGAGATTGGCCCCTTGCAGCACTTTGTGCACCCCTTTTAGGTAGGAAAGATCTCTTCTGTATTCAGAACACAAAGCAGTCCCAAGTGTGCTTTAGATAAGGGCAGGCCCATCCATACCTTTGTGTTGTGATACAGTGACATGCCCAATCCAGCTTTCTCCAGCAGCTTTGCAGGACAGAATACTTGAGAAATTTGTTATTCTCTCGAACAGCCATGGGACAATTAACCCTGTCATTTGTGGTTATATGGAGTGCTGTGTTCCACCAGCCTGAGTACTCTGGGCTTTGATACTGCTTCTTTTTGGCCAGCGCCTGCCAGACTGCCCTATCTGCTAGGAAACAAGGTAATAAATTGCTGTCTCCTAATCACTGCATTTCTGCAGCACCTTGCAAAAAAGTTATTGCTAGAGGAGATGCAGATGATGTTGAACTTCAATTAGGCCCTACTGGCAAATTAGTTGTGCAGGGTGACATTTTCCAATCATGCAACATTAGCATCCTCCCTAATTATGAAAATGTAAAGCTAACTTCTGTTTCATAATAAATTAGGCTTGTTCTCTTGGTATCTAAAACACACAAGCACTTATACAGCGCATTTTCAACTGAGCCCTCTCTGCCTGTTCTGCTGATGCTCAGAAATAGTCACAGCCACAGCAACCTCCCTTTCCAGTAAAGGTCACACGTGGTGTGCACCTGGAAGTGTGTCTGATAGCACCAGGCAGAAGGACAACTGACAAGAAGGTGCAAATATATCCTGTGGGAACAGGGCTTCATTAGCCCATTTGGGCTTGTGGGCACAGCCTTAGCCCTTCTCACACCAGCTGGTGTCTTTCTCAGATGAAGAGGGAGAAGAAGGGGCAGGAAGAAACATCCTTCCCTTGCCTTCTTCCATTGTTTTCACCAGAGATATCTCCTCTCTTCTGTGATCCCAAGGTAGAAGAGGATAGAGCTCCTTTGCCCCTGCCTGCATGGCCAGCTTGCCTGGAGCCAGTGGACAGGTGCTGTGCTGACCCATCAGGCATGCGTGGGCCTGGGAGCACTCATGTGCACTGATGGGGACACTCTGCCCCTCCAACCAGCCTTTCCACCGTGGGTTTCCTCAGCCAACGTGTCTGATCCTGAGAGGTGTTGAAGCCTTCCTTCCATTACAGTCTCGGCATATCCATCATGAAGTGCCAAAGGACTACGGCAAACCTAACCGTATATGTCCCCAATGTATCCAAGCAGCAGAGCATCCAGGCAGAAGAACAGAAGTTGAAAGAGATGACCAGAAGAAGAATATAGGAGCGTTAGGCACTCAAAGCTTTTGTATCGGAGAACAGTTTCTGAAAATATCAGAAGTCCTCAAAAAAAAGAAAGAAAAAGAAATAGATATTCTTTGCACAGCCAGAAAAATAAGAATGAGGGTCCTTCATGAAGCCACCATGCTTCACCATGCTGGGGAGATGCTTCCACCATGCAGGGGGAATGGGTCTTTCCATTTAAGAGCTACAGCTTAGAGACGCCCCACGGTAGTGCATTCCTGGAGAAAGGAACAGGAACCACCTGGCTCTTGCCAGGTTAGGTTTGCAACTCTGCCGTGAGCTTCATGGAAACCAGGAGACATTGCATTTTGAAGTCAAGTGTCCTGTCTCCTTTGTGACTGTCTTAGATCAGGTGTCCAGTCACTGATCCACCCTTTCAACACACCACAACTCTTGAGCTGTTCTGTGTCACTAAAAATGAAAAGGGACACTGCAAATGGCTTGAGAACAGATGGCTTTTCATCCTGGCTGGGCTTATGTCACTGAATCAGTAGTTTCAAGCAATGCTAAGGATGCCTGAAAAACAAGGCATCTAATTATTGCAGCTCTGCATCAGAAGTAATGGGGAGCTGCAGAGAGTGGCTGACAAGCAGCTAAATAATAGACTAACAAGCAGTATGGCTGGAATCTGTCACAGCACTAATGAAGGTCAAGATAAGACACCTGCACATTGTAAAGAATGAGACATGTGCATCAGAAAATGCCCAGTTGTGACATTTAAAGACAGAGAGCACAACATGAATGCAATCGCTGCTGAGGACTGGAGCTTTGGAGTGCACAGGGTACATGGGTAAAAGAATTAAAAATGGAAAATACAGAAGATTTGGGGTCCCTGGGAAACCTGGAGAGCCAGTAGTCCTAGGAGTGCAGGAGTAGCCCATGGGAGAAGTCAGTTCTGCTAAGCAGTAGCCCCCACAATGTGGTTGGTGTTTTCCAAGAACAGGAGAAAAACAGACTGCTCTGAGCTTGTAATCTATAGAAAGGGGAGACAGCTGAAGCAAGAGAAGAGGACTTGCAGAGGGGAAGGTGCATGGGGCTCTTACACTTTTCTGCAGAGTAACCTAATTTACCATGAGCATACTGCAGAAGCACTTAAATAGGGCAAGGAAAAGCACTGTGTAAGCAAGCTTACCGCAAAGCCCAGGGAACAAAACGATGGAAAGCACAGAGAAAACTACACAGAGAGCAGGCTGTTTTTAAGCACAGTTTACAATTTGAAGGCTCATTTATTGCTGCAATAGCAAAACAAAAGCAAAAAAAAAAAAAAAACAAAAATCAAGCTAGTTTGGTTCAGTAATTAATTTAAACCTAAGACTTTAGGAGCATACGTGATGTTAAATCAAATGAATAATGCTCTTGCAAAAATCGCCAACATATGTGCTAGAAAGGGTGTTGGGCAAATCCCTTGGTCCCACTGGTTTTGCAGGGCAATGAAAGTCCAAGTTATGGACTGTTCCCAGCACAGCCACAGCCCTCAGTATTCCTTCTCAATCCCATATGTAATATAAATGCATAAAAATAGCAGTAATACAATAATGCAATAATAAGGCAAGCAATGGAAGAGGTGAAGGGAGGGGGGCATTTGTTCCTCTCAGACAGCAGGATCTTTCCCCTGCCTGTTCTTTTCCCATGCACTGAAATAATCTGATTTTTATTTGTCACAGTCCTTATTTTTTGCCAATCAATTCATTTGCAGCAGCAAGCTGACAAGTATTTTGAATAATGAGTTTGTTTGGGGGGTCAAAGGGTTTGGCTTGCTCATTCTGGCTTTGGAGAGAGCTGCCTTTGTGCTAGCAATGCCGAAAGGGAGCCAGAGCTGCAAAGCACGCTAGGAAGGATCAATACTTTAAATGCATTAACACTGGTGAGTTGCAAATGAAGTTAGCAGCTGCTGAGCATCACTGATTTCACAGTGAGTCGCAGTTCACTTGGTTAATTTCTCTGAAGGATCAATGCCACAGCTGATGGTTACTGAAGTTTCTTCCTTCACAGAGCACAAGGGGTTTGGAAATGAACTCTGCAGGGGATCACAAACCAACTCATCCGTGTAAATAACAGGAGCATGGGTGTATAATTCTCTTAATCTGTCAAGACTAGCACAGCAAAGACATGAATCATAAAAGCCAAACTCAACCAGCTTCAGATTTTGGATCCAAATTTCACAGTTCCTCTCATTATATGAGGCCAATCAAAATCACCAGATCTACCCACTCCATAGCTTTTGAGGAAATTGGACTTGAAAGACATGACTTCTATCCAAGCAGAATGCAATTTTTGTGTAAAGTGAGCAACTTGTGGAGTATTATCTCTCTAACGATATCAAACTTCTTAGGCAATCCTATGGAGAGCCTGTAAACTGTTGCCTTTTTTGGTAAAATCAATTCATTGAATTTTTTTTTAGTGGGGTTGAAGTCAAGTTGCCCTCATGGAAGCAAGACAAAGTCACCAGCCAAGGCCAAGAGAATCCAGGAACACAATGTGATGAGTTTCATTTTCAGCCGTGCGATAATGAAGATAGTCCTGACTTTTGGGAAGAAGGGTCTAACCCCCGTACTCCTGAGTTGGGCACGAGGGCTCCATCCTAACACTGTCCTTGCTACGGTCCTTGGTCTTCGGCACTGAAACGATGGCAATGCCTAGCATGGGGTTTCAGCTGAATTTGGGCCCTGAAAACACAGTCTGCCACCCTTTTGTCTGTCCTGTTAGGTGCCTGAAGACCTTACCTTTTGATCTTTCAGGTGAAAATGAAAGCCCACCTGCAAAGCAAGCACAGCAATGGAAATGTCGATCCAAGGCAGACATGGATATGAGGCCTTGTTGCTGTTCTGTTTTTTGTTTGTTTGTTTGTTTTTTTGCTATCACAACTTCAAACAGACAAAATTCCCACCTTTTCCTAGATGCAATTATTGTTTACAGCAGCCTTCATATGACTTCCCTATCATAGAAAACACCTTTGCTTCTTTCTTGTTGATTATTTCCAGCTCTAAAGTACACAAAAGTTATGGGGCAGACCCCTTTCAAAAAACATAGATTTGAGTCATAACTAAGTTTTCCAAATTTTGCCCTGCTGGAAATCATATTTCCAATCTTTTTTTTTTTTTCCCCTCCAAACCATGAAGGCCTGAAACATATTTGCTTTCTTTTTCAAACAAAAACCAGGAATCATAAGTGATCCCTATAAGATGGAGTGTCTTTAAATAGAGCTGCTTGCTGGGCTTGAAATTTCTTGACAAAAACAAGAAGTAAAAAAGTTGACACTTTTTCATGCATTTTTTCACAAAAAAAATCATCACATGTTTTGGAAAAGGTGGCCTTAGCTTTGAAAAAAACAAAGTATAATGAGATTTGTGATAAAATTGGAGAGCTGTCAACACTGTGCTTTCTTGCTATACATTAAAAATCACTCAGAAAGGAGAAGGGACTAAGGTTGTTTTCACGTATGAACAGAACAGGTGGGAAACTTGCAAATTGTTGACAACATTTTCAAATTTTGACAAAGAAAAAGAAAATTTTTGTCCCCAGATAGTTCACATTTCCCCTCCTACAAAAAAAAATGGAGACTATTTGCAAGTTTATTGTTCTCTCTCATGCTGATATTAGACAATTTCCAGTATAAAAGGGAAAATTCATTTTAGTTACCATCGGTGCCAGTGATACTAAAAGCTTCACCTCAAATTTTACTCAGTCATCAGTGTAAGGGGTCCTTTGCACCTCGTAGAGGATTACTTATGGCTTGGATACATCTCCATGCGTAAAGGCAAACCAGGAAGGATCCATTCAGGGAAAGATTTCCTTTGAAGGAAGATGGCCCAAAATTCTTAGTCTAATAAAAATAATGCTCATTAGCTGGAAGCTGGCTGGCACACTGAGGCCAGAGACTGCAGAGGCTGCCCAGAGCCCTGCACTCATTTCTAATCTCTTTCCTGAGTGGGCTCCTTCCCCGCAGAGCTGCAAAAGCCTTTGGAGAAGCTTGCTGAGGTTCAGCTCTCGATGCTGATACCTCCTGGAAACAATGGCTACAGGGCAGTTGTATGAGGACATGTTTCCTTCCATCAGTCCGAAGTTTAGCACCTAGGCATTTCCCTGAATGTTTCCTTCACTCTTCTATTCCTTCCAGAAATGATACAGGGGAATGCAAAGAACTAGGTTTGCGCTAGCAACAACTGCAAGAAGAAAGCATGCATGTGGTTAGAAAATAAGTACTGCAGGGTTTGAAAGGCTTATGGGATAACTCAGTACTTGTTTAGCCAGATGTTAATTAAACAAAGCATGCATATATATATATATGCATACATATATTTTTTTTTTTACCTTTTTAAATATATATATATTTTAAGTACCTTCAGTACTCCCTAGTGCTCTTTCTAACTATGATACAAGCCTGCCTTAGGCAATGGGATATTTCGAAAGTCACCGGCATCAACTGCTTAATCCTGTGAGGTGTCCCAGCCAAGCTCTCAACCTTGTCCGACTCCTCTTAGTTAATGAGATCCAACAATATCATGGAGAAAGATGATGTGACCACAGGAGCTGTGGGAGACTGATCTGTACTTCTGTTCTGACCAACCATATGCAGTGCAAATTGTCTGGCTTGTCATACATGTAGGAATATATTTCTTCAAGAAAAGATCCATCACTTATTTCCTGTGGGGAAACCAGGTATTCCTATTTTCTCTAGGATAATTTTATGCACATAGGCTGAGGCAAGAAAGGTGAGATGTATTTATTTCATTATAGGAGGAATGCTAATTCAAAACCCTATTTTAAATCATAGAGCAGGGAGTAGTTCTGCCTCCTTCATCCTGCACAGCTTTACACTTTCTTAAATTCTTCCAGATGGGTGTTGTGCCTTCTCTCTGAACTAGACAGCATTTTGTATCAACCCAATGTCTGACCATTCCTGAAAAGTCATCCTTCACTCCTTTTTTGCCAGGCCATCAGCAAGATGATCATCTATTTTTCTGCTGTATGACACTTCCCACGCAGGGACTTCCTCTAACTTGGTTTAAAGTAAACACTTGCTGAAAGGAAGAAGTGCCACAAAGTTAAGGGATTTAACTATTAGATACTTTTATTCCTTGAATATTTGGTAGGTATTAAACTGCCCTTTTTCAACTTTCCAGCTTCTCGTTCCTTGAGGTTAGGAGACCTCAAAGTGTGGTGTATTAATACTGCTAAAAAATAAAACTAACAAATCTACCTACGATCAGCCTTCCAGGGCCTTGTGGGAGACATCCAGGGCTAGGCTGTCCCTGTGTACAAAAAGATTTCCATCAAGAAAATGTCATAGGTTAATATCGAACACAGAAACTAAATAAAACTCTTTACCAACTGAATGGCCTTATATTTCAAAAGTATTGACCTAGTGAGGCTGAAGTGTTATTTTAACCATATTTCTGCTTGCAAAAATCTTCGATGCTACGCAAAATTACTCAGCAGACCGCCTGTGAATTGTAGTCTATAGTCATTAGCGGATTCCAGCATTAAAAGGATTTGCTCTAACCCTCTAAAAATGGCATGTGCGGTTTTTATTCTATTCATATTAATCCAAATCAGGAGAAAATCTTGTTCATTGTAGAATTTGTTTCTGTGTATGCAAGAATGGACGGTCTTGGCTTTTTATTACACCAGGCATAGGACAATAGCTGCAATCCACAGTCTGAACAGAAGAAATATAGATTTTATTTTCCTATCCAGCTTCAGGCAGTGAAAGAAATGTGATGCCACACAGTGGATGATCGGCGTCCTGTATGAAGGACGATAATATGATCATTATCTACAAATTGACTTCTTTGGTCAGACACACTCAGCAGACAGGCAGGACACATTACTGCAAAATAAAACTTGTGGTAAATGTTAAGCATCATTCACAGCCAAGAAGTTCCTTGACTTCACTTCTCCAGTTCTTCATCATGCTGTTCAATATAGAGCCTCCTAAACTCACTGTTCTCCACGTCTTTGCAATAACCTCTAATATTCATAGCAACTCTCCTCCTTTTGATGACATTCTCACATTTAAACCATCTATTGAGAAGATATGTTACACTCAAAATCTTGTTTACGGGCAAAGAGGTAGTACACCTTATAAATGTAAGTAAAGCCAATAATTTACTGTTAGAATAATTGAAATCTTAAGAATCTAATCATTGCAGATCTGTTACAGAAAAAGAAAGAATAATAATGCAGTTAAAACTGTTATACGTGCTTAGTTTTTTCCCTTTTCTTGGTGTAATGGTCACCCTTCCACTACTCCTCTGGGTCCTAAGGTTGGTGGTTTCATTCTGGCAGTGGAGCATCGGGAGTCCTTCCCTGAAGGAATATGATGTTCATGTTGATAGTTTCTTCTTCCCTCCTCTAGATCCGCTTGGTAATTTTTGTATGTTTTCTAACAGATTTTTACACCTTTGGTCTTTCTTCATTGGTCTGCAGCTCCACATTACATCCAAATTTACCATATATGGTACCTTTTAGATATATTAGGTACTCTTTCTTTGTTCTCTTTGTCCCGCTAAGACCAATTTTTCTAGCTCTAGGTCTGCGTTTTTTAACTGACCATTGGTGAGTTGTTTACAGCCATGGGGTGACCAGCGCCAAGCCTGTGTCTCTTCTCTTATCATCCCATTCCTGAACTCCTCTATGTGGTATCTGGTATCTCCACTTCTCAGGGCCTCTGCTGTTGTACCAAGCCTGTATTTCTCCACGCTGTGTCATTGTTTTAGAGTCATAAATATCTCATTTTACACATAAAAACTGCTTGTTACAGCTATCCATATAAGATTACAATTGTGTTGCACAAACAAAAATAAAACAGAATATCCATAGACACCTGGTCAATTAGAGAAATTGATGTCACAGCTAAACCACATAAATAAAAGCTGCTGGCAGGTCAAGAAGAGTTCAGAGTTGGCCTGACACAGCTCAGTCCTGAGGCCTTGCAAACTCATCACCCCTTATGGCCTGTTACTAGCAGTGGCAATACGGTATTATGGGGCTGCATGGTCTTCCCTTGTTTCATCCACCTCTTTTTAATGATATTATTTAGGAAGGGGAGGATTCAATTTCTGGTCCCTAATTAGGAGCCTTTTCCCTTGGCTCTCAGTATAGTCAATGGAGAGAATAACTCCTCATCCTACAGCCTGTATCTCATCCGGACATTTATCTACCTCCCTTCCTACCACAGCTGTCAATGCTGGCCTGTATCTCTGGACCCTGGTGTAGGAGGATCTGGACTGGCTGAAGGAAAAAGACTTTTTAATGTTGTATTGCACAGAGGGCCAGACACTGTTGGTTGGGAAAAGGGAAGAGGAATGGTTATCATTCAGAAATGAGAGAGCTTGAGAGGGATGCAGGTGGTGGTAACCTCCTAGTATCTTCCAGACAACAATCTGGGAGAGGGGAGAGAATTCATCTGAGACATGAGCAGGGCTAGGACCAGTCCCCTGGAGCAAAGAAAGGACAAGATGAGACTGCAAAGAAAGAGAAAGCTGGGGAAAGAGAAGGAAGAGACAGAGCTGGAGGATGAAAACAAGCATCTCCGGAAGAAGTAAGGGAACAATCCGCACTGCAGCTGTTCAGGGAGGGGAAAGCCCAGGAGGGCAGAGGGTGGGATGTGGGTGATTGTGGCCCCTGGTTATCGCTTATGACTCCAGCTAACAGACGAGAGGTTTTGGTCAGATATAATCATCAAGAGAGGCTGGTGGAGGGCCAAAGCTGAAGGTCAAAATGTTGTGGGAGTTTGCCTGGATGAAGAACGAGTGACAACTTAGCCAAGGTTGAGCAAATTGGGCCTCCACAATGGGATAACGCCGTGCAGTTCTCTTTAAAGGAGTGAGGACAGCAAGAAGGAAGAAAGGTGGACAGGTTCAGCCCCTGGAAAACACTAGCCCTATTAAACAGAGCCATGGTGTGGGGTGGCAACACCTTTACAAAAAGCAGCAACTCCTTTCCCACACCCGTGAAGAGGGGGCAATGGCATTGACCTTCCTTTGGAAAAGCACACTGGGATTTAAGGATAGAAAGTGCTGCTTCAGCACTGTTATTTTTATTCGGCGAGAGTGCTTCAGAAGAAGGAGGCTTTTTAGTCTTTTTTTTTTTACGACTGTTCATCCAAGTCCACTAAGGGCATTCAGCTCTGATCCCTTCTGGGCTGTTTGGCTCTAAATCAGTGCACGCCACATCTGTGCCTGTGCATCTCACCTGACAGTGCCTTTGATTTGTGTGAGAATCTACCTGACTCAGAACCGAGGTAATTAATTAGGAAAACCCCAGCAGACCTGGCTTAGACTTTCAGGATGGTGCAGTGGTTTCTCTCTTTAAAGGCATGAGGGGTTCCTTAAACTTGTTTAAAGAAATAAGATCCTCAGCTGGCCCTCAGCAAGGTCTTCTCTAAGTCAGGGCCTCTTTCCACTCGGAGATTTCCCAGTCCTGCCCTTCCTGCTGGGGACAGGGCCCAAAGACGAGGGATGGAGACGTCACATGAGAGGCTGCTCCCTTCAGGTTTCCAGCCCAGTTTTGCAGATTCAGAAATTCGCATATTTTGTCTGGATAATTAGCTGCAGCTTTCATCTGCACGGAGCCTCAGGCAGTCAGAAATTCGTCCCGTTGCTGGCTCCTGTTATGGAGATGCGGTATTTATTTCTCCTGTGGCCAGTTGTAAATTCAGATCAGATAGCCAGGCTTCTTCCTGAGCTGACCGGAGTTCAGCATGATTCTGCTTCCTCCCTAGAGCTACACGGAGCAAGAAAGTATCGTAGGCAGAGCCAGTTCAGGCTAAATTAACAAGCTCCTTTCTGCACAACCTGGGAAAGAAAGCCCCTCCTTCAGCTTACAGCTGCTTTCTTCTCCTCACCTCATGTGAAATCCAAAGCCTGAATTGCTCTTTAAAACACTGGCCTTCTCATTTAACGAGGGGAAATCATTTGTTTCCCCTGATCTGTTTACAGACAGAGGAGAATTTTTTTAAGACCAGAGGAAGCGGCACATTTTGCCCTGCAGCAGCTACAACGTGCTGCACATTAGAGAGAGATTGATAACTTCACAGCACAGCCCTCCCAGCCCTGCTCTGAAACACTCACCACCCGCACACTCCAGAGCCGGTCCCTCTGCGTGCTCCCTACATAACAAGGGAAGATTTATAAGGCTAGAGCCAGCAAAGAAAAACTTCTGGTGCAGGGTTTGCCTTCTTTCACTCTCCTAAGGTGGTGGAAGAGATGGGTCATGGAGACTGACTTGGAGTAACCTTAAAAAGGCAGAAGAGCAGAGATTCGGGGAGATTCTGGTAACACTGAGGATGACCTCAGAGGGTATTCCTTAATGCACATAATAAACAGTCCTGAAAACTCAGGTCTTATCTGAGCACATAGTCCTGTCCCGTCAAGGATGCTCTTCCAGTTTTACTGCACTGCAGCATGCTCAACCCCCAGGAAGAGCAGGGATCAACCCCAGGATCAGGGCTGCAAGTCAATTTTATCCTCCCCTCAACTTGCAGTAGGATGCCAGTCCGTCAGTTGGCTCCAATGCATTAAGGGCATTGCTGGGAGTATGACTCCCAGGGGAAGGAGAGGACAGAGTGCATTTCCCACTGTGAAGTTCGTATTAGTCCGAGCAGAAATCAAAATGTTCTGCAGAACATGCAGATTTGGCAGCCCTGAAGGGAGAGAGGGGATGCAATCCTTGACTGAGAAATCTCTCAGCAGGAGAATGGGCACAGTTAGGACTGTCCCCATACTTGTACAGAGTAAATTGGTGGCCCAGGAGAAAGCCAAAATGGTTTGTGTGCATCAGGCTGGTATTTCTAGCTTGTCCAATGACATCTGGGTTCAGAGCATCTCCACACTGGTCTTCCTCCACCACACCTACAATACTGCAGCATTACGGAGGGGAGGTGCGGAGGAGGGGGGAGAGAGAAAACGGAGAGACAAACACTGTTACCAGTGCTGGCATTTTAATATTGAAAGACTGTGAAATCTAATAAGAGCTACAAGGGAGGTTGATGTATTTTTTCCTCATGCTATGATGAAATTGGGATTCAATAAGTAAATGTGACAGAATATGCAATTTCCCATAGATTTCGTGCAGCAGGGCGCTTCCTGCGTAATAACCTTAAAGCAGTACTTTTTTCCTTACCCCAGCTCGGATCTCTTGCCTCCGTCTTATCTGAATAATACTTCATCCACATAAAGTTCAGCCTGCCACTTTAGCTGCACCTTATCGCTGCCTGATGGTACATGGTGGACAAAAGTAAATTTTTTGTTTCCCTTTTCCCCATAAAAGATATCTTCCTGCCTCTTCCAATAAGTAATACACCTCAGCTGTGAATGTGTGGAGGAGAAAGACTCACTCTCAGTTGGCTTAAATCTCTTTTACGGTGCTCAAGTCTAAAGGGCCTTTAAAATGCATTTCATTAAGACCTCTTGGAGGTCCTTTTGCTTTCGAGGCTATATTGACAGTTGTAGAGATGTCGGGAAAGCTCCAGCAAACCTACCCCCAGCGCCTGGTGAGCAGCCCTCACCCAGGAGGGTATTTCTCTAAGTGACAACACATGTTGGACATGGGCTCATGACCTTGATCAACATGATCTAACTTTGAAGGTGGATCTAATTTCAAGGTTGACCTTGCTTTGAGTGTGTGTGGGGGGGTGGGTCGGACCAAGTGACCTTCAGAGGTCACTTGCGACCTAAATTATTCTATGACTCCGTATAGCTGCGCTTGAAAACTGCTGGTGTGAAGGGTGCCCTGAGGGTGTGTTCAGATAAAAGGCACAGTGACATAATCGCAAGTGCTCAAATACCTGTGGATTCACTCATTATTGCCTGTCAGTGCAGCCACAGTAACAGCCTATCTCTGCAAACCACCCCCCCCCACCACTTTCGCAGTGTGAGCTTCTTCCACGAGCTGTGCATATGCCCTTAACTTGCCCTCATTGCAAATAAAACACTCCATCGTAACCTACTAACTAAGCTTTATTTCTTCATGTGCCCCAGAACATGTTGGCTTAAATTGCTTCCCATTCCTAACCATCTGGGGCAATGAAGTTAGAAAGGATTACTAATCAATAAACAATCTTTTCTTTAAGCAAACGTGTTTTGCTTCGCAACTGAGGGAAGGCAAGAGCGTGCAGGCGGGCAGTCCCAGAGGTTTGTGTTAACTTCTTGAGCTGCCCAACACTTTGATCATTTGCCATCATGTAACCATGCCTTCCCATTCGCTTTCACTCTTTCTCCTCCCAATCCCAGGAGCCTCTGACTGCCAACTTAAGCAGCATGCCCAGAATCAAGGGTACCTAAAAACTACCTCCTTTCCTCTCTGCTCCAGGTACAGGGCCAGAAAAACTGAGAATTTAATCCCCATTGCTACCAGGTCTGAAAACCGCAGTAATAAAATGTGCATAATGACACCCCCCTCCTCCCTTGCCATCAAAAGACTCGGTCTTTGTTATTGCAGGCAATTTGATTTTGTCTTATCGCTTTCAAGCTGAGTATATGATGATTTTATTGGTGCGAAGTGTTATTCTGCCTGCCCTTGGGAAGCAGAAGTTTAGATGAAGGCACTGGTGAGGCAGGTGAATAGTATTTTTAGGTGCCCTCCAGCTATGCTCAGTTAAAAAAAAAAAAAAAAAAAACTCATGAAGCAAATTAGCTAATATGCAGCACAGAGGAAATCCCACATAATTACAACAACCAGTAATGCTCATTGCAACATGAGAAGGGCCATATTCTGATCTGAAGCCACAAGCAACGGTGACGTTCTCCTGCTAGCACTTGTCTTGAATTTCAGCTCAGGATTTGAGTGTCTAAATTTAATGGCCCATCTGATTCAGTGGAACTTATTGTCACTGCCAGTTAACTTGAGTTGGTATCAAGATAACAGCTTATGAGCAGCTTCTGTGTGGTCCTGATCACTGATATTGATTTCAATAAGGTATGGGACGGATCCTTGACACTCTAATTTTGAAATCAATGGAGCTGGGACGATTCACTCCGCCTGAACGCCAGGGAAATCAGGTACATGCCTTTAATAATAAACCAGAGATTTAAATTATTTTTGCAGTTCTCTGAGGGGGCCTGGCGGGCAAAGCAGAGATCCTACAGATGTAGCTAATATGCTAGATGAGTGAAAATTCAAATGTCTTGAGCAGAGGGGTGGAGGGGAGGGAATTTACTCAGATTCTCACTCAGAGCACTGTCTGTGCATTTGCTGAAAGGCATTGAGAGAGATTCAGGCAATCTGATGCTGAGAGAAGCAAGAATTCAGGCATGAGAGCACTCAGAGTCATTTGGGATGGAGGTATTGGAGGTAGGGGCAAAACAAACTGGCTTTGACCTGTGAGTGCCACATGATTATTCACAGCATATTGGACCTAATGTCAATAGTGATTTCTGTTCCTGGCATTACATCCACAGGCCCAGCTTCCCCCAAAAGGCAGCACGTAAAGCAGCAAAGAACAGACCAGTAAAGACTCTAAGGAGAGGGCAGAGCAGGTAAGGAAGGATGATATGGGGATTCACCTGCCATTCCTGGTGAAGCGTTGCATAGACATAAATGCATGACTCCCACTCAAAGCAGAGCCCTGGATGACTAGCTTTGAAGAAAGTTTCTCTCCATGAAGAGTAAAAATGCTATTTTCCCCTTCATCTGACTCAGGAATGAGCATGATGCTTCTGAGAGTGAGGCTGAAAGCCTGCTCTGGGGGCAAGATGAAATTAAATGTGGCTGTGGTGTGGTACCTGGCTTAGGGGTTGGCACCTGATGCTGGATTAGTAGCACTTCCGGAGGACACCTAACCAGTGCTCCCCAGAAAATGACCCTTTAGTGAGGGCTGCAGCACAATAAAGGGAAAAACCTCCTGCATGGAGGCTTCTGAGGTGGTTATTTTCTGACACACCAGCAGACAGTGGTGTATACACACTGAGGAACTACCTCGTCACCATCAAACCACCTTCTTCTGTCCTTTGAGGAGCCAAGTGTTACCCCAGAGCTCACTCTTCATGCTGTATTCCCACATTTTTAAGAGGATGGATGGAAGCCTAGTACACTGGTTGCTTTAAGTCCTAGGAGCACTAAAGAAACTCGTGTCTGACAAGCCCAATGGCCTTAACCAACTCCTCCAACCTCATTCCTCATTCCCTTTAAGCCCTGACTATTTCTTGCAAGCAAGAAAGCTACACACACATCCTGTGTGTGCTCCTTGGCTCTGCCTGATGGTGCCAGGCTTTGGCTCCTCCTGGGCTTGCAGAGTGCCTAACATCAGCAGCCATCCCTGTCTGCCTGCCAGATATTGCACGTTTTCTCAAAGGGGATGCTGGAAGTGTTGTCCCTTGTTAGCACCCAACCACAGCTCCTTCCTTATCACAGTCACCATTTTACTCTGCCACTCTTCCTCAGTGTCACGGTCTTTACTAGCTTAATGTAGGGACTGAGTTCCAAAGTAAAGGATGCCAGACTTCTTCACTGGTTATACTGGTATTCTGGCAAGCACACAGCTTCCACAATGTTCAGCCCATCACTCAGAGCTCTGGACATGGATTTCCTCAGATGGAGAGCTCACTAGGAACTGCTGTGCCTGTGCTAGTGCTGTAGCCTAACAAATAAAGCTGGATTTGCCAGCTGTTAGCTTCTTCCCTTCCTCTCTCCAGGAAATGAAAAATAACTCAGAGTATGTGGTCTTTGCTGGTGCTGAGTCCATTACCAATTTATGCAGGTGGGACATAAGAATTGTTTTTTAAGGTAATGGCAGTAGTCCAATACCAGTGAGCATGTGGAAGTGACAGACTGTCATGCTCCATATTCATTCTGTCTCGGAGGCTTCCAGATCAGATCAGCTCCATTTGGAAGGCAAAAGAAGGGGTTGTTTTTCCCTTCGTCTCAGTGCCGGGAATGGCACCTGGCATGTGACTAATCCATCTGTCCATCATGCAACATCCACCAAGAATAAAGACTCTGCAGCAGGGACTTCAGCTGGCAAGTAGAGGAGTTACTGTGGATTATGGTTCTCTCACGCCTTCCCAGCTGCAGAGAGTGCAATCG
Organism: Casuarius casuarius; assembly: GCA_003342895.1. Classification (NCBI taxonomy): domain Eukaryota; kingdom Metazoa; phylum Chordata; class Aves; order Casuariiformes; family Casuariidae; genus Casuarius; species Casuarius casuarius. The sequence continues at coordinate 365,938 of PTFA01000147.1, read as the reverse complement.
AAGAAGAGGGCTTGGAGGGTGAAGGAAGAATAAATCCCTGATTTCTTGCCTCCAGAGTGTGCCTGGATCACTGGATCATCTTTCCCCTGAGTCTGTAATACAGAAATGCTTACTGCACTCCCTACCTGTGATCTATGGCTGGGCACGTGCATAGCACGGCAATCTCTCTCCTTCTCTCAGTGATTGAATGCGGCTCCTTTATAAACTCCCAGTTTGTTTCTTTGTGTCTGTGCTTGCTCTGACAAATGTTCTCCTGCAGTGAGGAATCTAAAATACTTAGCCCCTTCTATTTCCGTCCCCCATGAAGGTTTGCACATTGTTTGCAAACAGAATTTCCCCTGCCACTGACTAAATGATGTCTTTTTCTCGAAGCATCAGACAAGGTGATATGCAGGAAGAGGTGGAGAGACACAGCTAACAACTCTGCTTAGATCTGTCTGTTCCCTGTGGGTATGGAGAATGACATATTTCCACAAGGTAATTACTTGTTGTCATTTCTTTGTGTGCCATGTGAGGCTTTGTGGGGAACTCTGACGTCCCTTGAAACACATTTGAGGAAACTAAACCGAGGTGATGCTGGGAAGGCAAATTATTCCCCTGTAACCTGGGGGTAGCCTGCAGAAGTGTTACTAGGGCAGTCCACAGAGGCCATGCAGTTTTTTCCAAGGTCCCTCAAAAGACAAGATTTAGGAAAGCTGGGCTAGGAGCAAAGCCTCTTTGTATTTAAAATTAAACCTCATCCAACACTTAGATCCAAATCCCAAATTTCAGGGGACAAGATCCAAATCTTGATGCTGGCCCCAATTCCCCAGTGACCCAGTCTGTGCCTGGGCTGACCCTTGGCTGCAGATGTTCATCCTCACCTCCAAGTCTGAGGTTTGTTACGAGATCCCCAAACCCCACTCCAAATTCCCTGGTGAGAGGAAACACAAAATGGTGGTGAATGGCTGCTTTTTAGAGGAGGAGCGGGAGATGAATAGCAGGAAATAGGAAGCATTTGTGATGAGTGTAGCAGCTTGCACACGTGTTCCTCTGAGTCCCACACAGCTGTTCTGGGTGACAGTGTCCATGTCCCTTGCTGGTCGCTGCTCGGGAACATTCCCACGAAAGGATGGTTGTTCACTCAAATGTTCATGGATTGCCTGCTCCTCCGACAAACATCCGCATATGCATAAGAACAAGAGTAGCTGCGTGAGAAGAGGAGGAGTCCCTGTCTCTCCTTTGCTTCCCACCTTTCATCTTCCCCCTCTTTCTGAAGCTTCAGACACCCATTTGGTAGCAAAAGCACGTGGCTCTTCTAGCCATTTGCTCACCACCACCAATCCGGGGCAAGCAACAACAGGGGGCTATTTGGAAACAGCCCACAGGTTTGAAGCTGTTTATCCAAACTAGCCAGAGGATAATCATGAATTACAATAAGCATTCACTGAGATCAGAATCCATTCAGAGACAGACAACAAGGGCTACGTTCATCCCTTTGCAATGAATAATTCAACCCTCCCCAACTTGGAAAATAGGCTATTAATGTGCTTTGCAGGGAGGAGGTAAATGAAAGTCAGAGGGACTGAGAAGTTTGTAGATGCCACTAGGATGGTTTAGGCAGCTGAGCAAAGGGCAACACGGAGACAGTTCAGAGGGATTTCAGATGTAAGACTTCAGTGTTCCCAGGATACAGCTGGCCCATTTCAACATGAAGAAGTATGATAAAGTAGAATGGCCTAGCTAAAATGATCCAAATTGGTTTACGCATGGTGAATCTGAGGGAAAAGATTTTGGAGCTGAAGTTACTGTGCTGCAGTCAATCCAATAAGGATAGTGCTAGAGAAGACAATGCATATTTTTCCAGCATTTTAAGGTAGGGGAGGGCACAGATCTGCAGAAGATACATAAAGGAAGAAAGGTATTTGACAACAGAAGAGCAATATGCTTTCAGTAGCTCTATTGCTCATATCTTTAAGCACATGATTTCAACAATCCCTTTTTTCATTAAACTAGCAAGCATATTTCCAGCGTTGACAGCTTCAGATTCCCTAATTTTCCTTTGGACCTGGAATTCACTTTTCTGCCTGAGCTCGATGATGTTTCACGATGCCAGACTCATCACCTCAATTCCCCTGAGCATTCACAGATGAGGTTAGGATATAGCAGTACCGCAGCTAGGCTACAAATGGTGGGTTTCAAACCACTGGTTTTGGCACCAAAATACCGGTAGCTCCCATTACGAATAGAGCTGGCTTCCCTGGGGAAAGCATCAGGCCCTTTTGGACATCAGAATTAGCTGCTAGAGAGAGACATACCCACAGCTCAGCACAGAGCTAACTAAGGACAAGAGCACCTTGCCCTCTGGCTTGGAGTAAAGCCACCATGGGGGAGAAAATGGAATGGGGTTTCTTTATCTACAAATTTCACCAAACTGCACCTAAACTGTTGGTTCTTTCCACAGGCAGGAGCGTCCTTGTAGGTGCTGTTGTAATGTTGAAACCAGCCTGTGTATCCCCATTGGATAAGCAGTAACTCATTCTAGGCCTTGCTGTAGATTTTGTCTAGGGTGTTGCAAAAAAAAAAAAAAAAAAAAAAGGCCTTTAATAAACTTCCTCATTGAAAGCCATATAGGAGCAGTAGCGATAATAATGATACTGATAGCAAAAAAAAAGTATCAATTGTAACAGCAATAATAATGCAATGTCTTAGCCTCAAACTACAGTCTTTGGCAAGGCTGTGTGGGAAACAGTTTTATACCCTGTAAGAATTCAAAAGCGTTTCTGTTTTATACGAGGATGAGTTCAAACTCTGAGCCTTGGTACTGAAATGTGTCTGTGTGAGAGACAGAGAAAAAGCTTTTTCTCTTCTCTCCATTGGAGTTCAGGTGATCTCCCGGCATTTGCAAAGCCAGATTTCATGTCCCTGCTGTGCCTGATTCAGAACAGGCAAAATTCCCTATGCTAGGCATGACCTGGGGGTGGATCCCTCCAACTGAAGCCATTCACTTTTGCAGGGATTCACGACCTGAACCACCTTCACCACAGTGAGTGGGTCTACCAGACCATTGGCTCTCCTGGAGTGTGGGAAACAGATTTTCTCTTCGAGCAGAAACTCCCTGTTAGCAGGATGGTGGCCTCTTCCCTGCAAATGAGGGTTGAGAGGAACTGGGTCTTTTCAAGGCGAAGCCATCCATGTCCCTGAACCACCCTTGTGCAGTTGCTGTGCTCTGTGGGGGCTGCATCAGAGAAGGAAGAGGTGCCCGGAGGGGAAAGCAGAGGGATTTAGGTCTGGGTGGCAACAACACTGCAGGATGGTCATACCTTTAAGGGCAAGAGGAGAACATGTCCCTGGAAAAGGTAGCACTTCCCTCGGCAATAAACTGATGAATCCGTGAGGGCAGGAGTGACAGCACAGCACACTGCTGCTGTCCAAGGGTATTGGGATAGGGCAGCACCTTCATGATGCCACCTCACCATCCTCATTGCTTCAGCACCTTTACTGCTCCCTCTGCTCCTCCCTGTGTCTCCAAATCCACAGCTGGCTCTGTGTTTCCAGGCACAGGTGCTGAGATCAGACCACAGAGAGAGTTTTATTTCCAAATAAAACATACATTGTCACCCCTTCTCTGGACATGGGACTCCTGCCAGTGATGCAGGATGCTGCCTTGGCAGCAAATAACTCAGACACTCCGAGGCTGGGGAATAAACCTCAAACAAGAGGCCAATCTTGACTTCTCCTGGAGGCTGAGGGGTGCTGGCTTGCTGCAGCTGCTTGAACCAGGGTAAATGCAAGCATCCGGAGCAGATGCTGTGCAAAGATACCAAACTTATTGAGGCCACAAGGCAGAGCAATAAATCACAGCAGAGTTACAGCGATGATTTTGTTATCTTTATGATGTAAAATCCCTCCCTCCCCAGTCCCCCTCCTGTCCATGTGACTTGCGGCAGAGGCAGCCCACTACATTTTTGCAAATGAAATCGTCAGGGACAGCAGCAATTCATATCAAAAAACAGATGGGAGGGAGAATGGAGCATCTAGAGCACATCAGCATATGCCAGGTTTGCTCATGCAGCCACAAGGTGTTGCAGTGTAGTCTTTCCTTCCTTCTCTGGAGCTCAGCTCATGCAAAAAAATTATTAACCAGGGGATCTGATTCAGCTAGCCCTTTTTTCCTGCCACAAACCCTCCCTCATATGTCCGAAATGGATGCTAGCAATGCCTGTCAGAGCTGGGCACTCCCCAAAAAGCTGCAAACTGCTTCCTAAAGCACTTTGAAGAGTCAGTGCTTGCTATTAAGACCCACAGAAAACTTCCCATCATTTTCAGTAAGTTTTAGATCAAGGCTGAAAATTAATGATCACCAGGGAAGAACTTTATGGAGAGAAGGCAAGTCACCCCAGCAGGTCATCTGGCAGAGCAAGTGCTACAGAAAGGACCAGACATGAGTTGGTGAAGGAAAGGGCAAACAGGAGAATTGCAGTTACTAGAGCGGAATGAAATTTGGGCAATAGAACTAAACATTCTTGAAATATGAAGTATATCGGTTTTTGTTTTGTTGTTTTCCCCACAGTCTGTGGTGAAACCGCCTTGTGTTTGCAAATGTTTTCCAGGGGAAAGAGGCCATTTTCAACGGGGTGGGAGGGTTTCAGCAGAAAAACATCAAAATTTGATGGGAATAAAGACAAGAACAGGTCCACTAGTAGGCTCCTTCCCACTTACTTATATATTTACAGCAGTGACAGGTGAAAATATGAACATGTTTCCCTAGGCAAAATATTTCTTTTTTACAGAATTTCATTATTGCATAGCAAGCTGTTAGTTCTCCAAAAACTAACTGGTGAAACATCCATATACTCAGATGTTGTCACAAATGCATCTATTACCTCATAAAAATATAGTTGCGTCCTTTAATAGGGGCCCTGTTTTATTTTCTCCAGTGTAAACAAGAACAGGGCTGGCTTCTGGTGACAGCTAGAGTTTACATTATTTGAATGTTTTGGTATTACATTTCCATTTTTACTTTTTCATCACCTTTTGGCTGAAATTCTCCAGACCTGGCCAGCTCAAAGCAAACAGCCTGAGGAAATGAGAACCCAAAAAATCCCAACCTACTCGTTTTTTAGAACGATATGATTATAAAATTAAATAAAAGCCTACATTTTCTATTCCAAATAAATGATTATAATTTAAACAAACAGACTACGATGGGGAGAGCTGCAGTTTGAAAAGAGCTTAGATGGATAATTGCATTATTCCAAGGAAAATGGGACTGGCTYGGCCAGCGCTTCTGGTGGAAAGGTCGTTCCACAAGGACACAGCAGTTGTGCCCATTTCCAAAAGGCGATGCAGGGTAGTATAAAGATATAGCACTTGTCCCAGTGAAGTATAGCCAAATAATCACTCAGAAATGAGGAACTGAAAGAAATAAGGTCTCCCACATCACTTTTAAACTCTTTTCTTTTGTGGGAACCTAGCCCATACTGGTGGTATATCTATACTGCAAACATCAAGTATGACTACAGCTTATAGAGACATGGTCAGCAGGTCATATTACAGAGGTGGTGAGAAAGATGTCAGCAAACCCTACCCTTGGTTTTATGAGCTTAAGGAATGAGGCAATGTCTATTTGCCATGCAGGAGCCAGTTCACCCTCTAAGCGTATTTACCGCCTAGTGCTTGTACCTAATAAGTTCAGCCCTGGAAGTTCAGGTACCTGCTTCCAGACCAACATGCTGCCCCTCAGGTTCTGCTGATGGGCAGCTACAACCTCTTAACTGTGCTTTTAATTATGGAACTGCATCCTATAGAAAGGCCAAAGAGCCTTGAAGGAGCAAAGTGTGCTTTGCAAATTGCTCAAAATTATTCTGAAAGTCRGTTGAGACATTCAGCCTGTGCAAGCATGCAGTTACTTGAGTTTAGCAATTATCTGACTCTTTCCTGAAATCCACCCGACGCAGCCATCTTTACTAGCAATCAACCACTCCCATTTTGTTTGTCTGATAAAAAGGTCACAAAGTGGCATGTTGAATGAAAATGGTCTCTATTGGGATAGCCAGGGTGAGGAATGCATGGACACAGGTAATTTGGGTGTGTTCATGAGTATTTGCTAGGCTGTCCTTGAAGGCTCTTTCAAAAGCGGGTTTTGTACAGATACATACATATTGTGTTGCATCTCCTCCTTTAAGCACTCTGCACCCAGCAAGCAGGACACCACAGCTGAGTGAGGCTTGTGAGGGTTTAACATCTCCAGCTGCCATGACCACCACTCTCTGTCTCTGCTTCTTCCAAGAAGAGTCACAACTCTGTGGGAGATGTCTTCCAGCTCCTTCAGGCTCCAGCTGAGGCACAGATGTGACAAAGCAACACAAGACGCCAAACCTACCCCCACGATCTGTGTGCGAGGGTCTTGCTCAAGGCTGTAGTAGCTGCCAGTCCCCTCAGGCTTCATCAGCACAATGGTTCATGCCTGCCAGACCAGAGAGTGGTGCGTGAGGACAAAAGGCTGCTCCACTCGCTCAGGCCCCCTCCAGCCTCCGGAGCAAAGCTGTGAAGATAGCCCTTTTTAGGGCTCACATGAAATGAGTGCTCACATCTGGCTGTATCAAGGGCTTTAGACTGCCAGGGTGCCCCATGGGAACAGGCAAAAAGGAGGAATAGAGGGTAGTGACACAGCGAACATGCAGGCAAAAGAGCAGGGTCTGCATGCCCTGCAACATCCCCCACCGAAGCTTGGGGTGAGAGGGCCCATCACAGAAGGAATCAGGCTGTATCCTCTTTTGCCATGAGACTTGTGGCTCCCAGTTATACAGCTGCCATCCTGGGGGACCAGAAATGGCCCCCCTTCCTGCGGAAACCACAGAGTAGGAAAGGAGACCCTCTCTCTGTGACCACAGGCTGCCAGGGAATAGGACAAACCACCCTCTCTGGCCTGGGATGAGCAGCCCAGGTTGGCTCCTTGCGCTCTACTCAGCAGACTAAGTCCAGGGTTGCTTAACTGAGGCCAAGACTGAAGCAAGCAGTAGAGAAGAAAGCCTGGGAGTACTACAAGGTCCTGTCCAGGTCAACTTCTAAAGCCCTCCTTGATGTTCACTAATTTATGCCTTGCCACTGGTCCACAACAGAGAAAATTACACTTCCTGCCTGTCCATCTGCCCTGTGTCTCTGAGGTTGGCCTCCTTGCCTGTTTTCCATCTCAAGGCCCTACTCACAAACTGCCACAGCCACAGGCAACTCACTGCAGCAATCCGCTTTCTGATGCTTTCACCTTCTTTTTCTGCCAGCCGCGGACATCAGCGCAACCAGGGAGGAGCTAGGAATGCCAGGAGGGGAAGTAGCTTTGCCAAAGCAGCCTGACAAATCCATGGCAGCTCCAGGAATCAATTCTGATTTCCTATCTTGGCTTTTATGAAAGGACAGTCCCTTGAAAATGCAGCATCCTCTTCTCTCTCCCACAGATTTGTCTCCCAAAATACAGGCACAACATTTAGCTCTTTGCATGCCAAACCCCTGGCTCCAGAAGGCAGTGACTCAGCTCTCGACTGAACCAGAGGCATGCAGAGAACATGCAACAACAGGAAAGCAGGCAGCAAAGCCCAGCTGCTGCAACCTTCCTTTGTGGCGAGAAGTAAATTTATGTAATGAATGGACCAAGGAGCAGGCATTGGGGCAGGGATGGGGCTATACCATTTCCCTTACAAACCCTAGGCAGAGGGTTTCAAGCATCCTTCAGGCAAGGACTCTGATGAAATGGACTTTTCACATCTACCAAGGCATTTTTGTGGTGCCTCTAATTTAGCTTGTAAAATAAAAAATGTGAAGGTGCCCTGGGGGGTGTTTTGTGTGTGTGCTTAATATTGGGCCAGATAAACCCAGAAGAGTCCAGCTAAACTTGGAGTTACCACTGTGAGAAAATGAATCTGTCGGCTGTACATACTACATGCTTACCCTGCTGCATATGTGGGTGCACGTGTGCACGTGCATGCGCGCACGCACGCGCGCACACACACACACACACACACAGCATTTGATGGATGAGATGATTTGAAGTGTTTGACGGCAGCATTTTGTTGCGGGGAAAAAATGGTTTTTTAGCAAGTTGCAGATAAATGAGCAGAGTTTACTGGAGTGCAGGGAATGAAGAAGGCAATGGAAAGTCAATGATTTGTGAGGTGAATGGCAAATGCAGGTGGCCATTTTTAAAATTAAGCTGGAGAGCCACCGAGCAAATCTGGTCTTCGCTTCCTTTATCGTTAGTCAGAAAGGGAAGGGAAGGGAAGGGAAGGGAAGGGAAGGGAAGGGAAGGGAAGGGAAGGGAAGGGAAGGGGCTGTGACATGTGATCTTGTCGAGAGATGTTAATTCTGTTCCTGACTCTTGTCTTTGACTCTCTGTGGGACTTTGAGAAATAAGCTCACTTCCTCGTGTCTCCTGGAAGAGCTTTTTTCTTAACTATTTGGCTTCATGCTTTCCCTCTTGTTGTTTCTCACCCAAGGAGAAAGCTCTCCTTTGCCGTAAAGGCCTAAAGGAGACCAGAAATCAGCTAATCAGCCAGTGGGCTGAGACCACTGCTTCCATTTTCTGTATTTAATTGCTGCCTGAGTGGTACATGCTTTGTGCAGTTATCTCTGCAGGGATGATTTTTGACCTATGCACTTTCTGAGCAGGGCAGTAAGTGCACATGTGGAAGACGGCTAGGAAGCAGCAGGGCCCTATAGCGGGGGTGACAGAAGATCAGCACTTGACTGCCTACTCTTATGGCATTTTTTCTAAGCCAGAACTGGAAAGGACTTACCTGCTTTTTGTCCAAAGACAATGGGTTTGTGGCAGTCACATTTCAAGACAGTTGCATAACACCCACAGTACTTCATTGATATTATTTGTTTTATTCACAAACATTGGAGTCCACGTGTCCTACAGATGTCCTATATGTGTCCTACAGCAAAGCCATATGAGCTAGACCTTATGAGCAGACAGGACATGACAGGCTAAAATTATCCTTTCCTGACAACAGAGAAGCAGACGCACTAGGCTCTGTCTACATTAGTAAACAAAACAGGCTTTAGCCTCCTCTTTGGCACTGAAGCATGTGGTACAGCCCAGCTGTGGTGGCTTTGTCTATGATGCCTATTGGGAATGCTCCCTAGTCTGGGCTGGTCCATGAACATGTTGCTGTGGAAGCGCTGGCTGGACTGAACCAAAGCCTTTCTACGGCCCGTGCCAACACCTTAACAGCATGGACTATTGCCCGGCAGTGCTGGGCCTTGTGCCTTGGCCCTGTTTGTGGCTCTTCCGTGGACAGAGACAGTGTCCTGCTTGCTGTCCAGCAATGTTCAGCACGGTGGCCAGGGAAGGAAGCTGGTGAGAGAAACCAGTACCTACGCAGGGTGGCGTGGAACCGGGAGCTTCTCAGTAGGGTTTGTCTCCTAGAGGTAGGACCTCCAGGCTACTTCGAAGAGTGATGCTTCAAGCAGAAAAAGTCCATCATTCAAATCTATAGTAAAAGAAGTGTTATACAGAAAAGGAGGAAGATGAAGAAAGGACACAAGGGACAGCTGAAAAAGGATTGGAAAGGAGAAGAAGAAAAATAAAGTGCTTTCAGATAAGTATTCCAGGGGTGATGCAAGGAAGGTCTTAATGTCATTGTAACATCAACACTAGGCTGAAAATCTAAAAATCAACTTAAGATATTTTATGGTCTGTTAAATCACATGATGAAAAGCATTTTGCACAGAAATGATTTTATTTGAATGATCATTGTTCACCAAGAAAGCAGACCAATACCAAATGGAATTTATACAACAGAATAGAAGATTGCTAATAATAACAATAATAATAAATGCTGCAGTTAGATTTTCACAGCCTAATTATTCAGAGTGTTAGTCACTAATGGCATGAGACATCCCCATCACAGATAATGCAAGTAGTCAGTAGAAATGTGATTGGAGATAAGTGGCCTGAATTACTCACAAGTAGGAATAATGTTAAATAAGAAATACATTTTACAGTTCTTTGATATCCCCAGTCTGTGAATCTCAAAGACCTTGATGAATCCAGATAACTCTTTGGTGGTAGAAGATTTTGGTAACCTGAAAATGCTTCATTTGTAAATGAGTTAGGATGTCCAGTCTCTCAGTTTCTATCTTTTAAAAATCTTGCCCTCCATAATCTCCAGAGGAAAATGCCACTCTTCTCTGACCTTGGACTTGAAACTCCTTGAAGGGTCTAACAAATTTGTAGGTTCTAACAGGTTTTCAGGTCAGTAGTTCAAACATCTTCATAGTGTTGACCATAACTAAGCAATCTGATCCATGTTTTCCATCCTTCCCATTCTTACACACACAAAGATCTCTCCTGGTATATCTGTGAATCTCTTTTCCTGTTCTCATCAAGGACACCATCTCTGCATTCATTTATATCACTTACCTCCTGTCCCCTTCACTCTGATTATGCACTGCTTTTCACAGTCCTGTATAGTTCCTACGAAGGAATATTACATCACTTATTTTAGCCTACAACAGATGTTAAAGTTAAATGAGCTTTGGATCTCCAAAAATTAGGCCAAATTCTTCTTAGCACCACCTGAGAGAAGCAAATTTCTCCAGAGAGTGATTAATAGAAGTTAAGATACTTAACAGAGTGGGAACCCCCTTCACCACTGTCTACATGATTTTAGCCTTTTTATTTTTTTTAACTGCCAAAAAGCAATGAAAAGAAAGAACACCCCCTGCTCCATGCAACCAGCTGGTTCTCTGGGAATGCTGCTGGTAATGGTGCTTGGACTAGGGCTTGAGGCCACGGCTGCACATTTCAGGAATCTGGATTACCTGTACATGGATATAATATTATCACATAGTACACCAGTTAAGTCTAGTATTGACCAGTTAAGTCTGCTACTGGAACTGTTGCACTCTGATTCAGGAGCTCTTCTCAGGCTGGAACACAATGCAGGTCCTTCTTCCAGTCCTTCTCTTCTTTCTGCTTTAACTTTTCCAGGGTGTAGAAATACGATTAGTATAGACAAGCACATGGTATCTGTGGGGAGCTTCAGGTTTTTGATCTCTTATTGTTAATTGTGCTTTGATGTGAAATCACGTTTGCCTTAGTCCATCAGAGCAGTTAGTCCCAGTGCAAAGAGATGCTGACATCCCAGTGGAGCACAGCCCTTGTGCTGGGTGCCCATATCTGCAATACGAATTGCAGTCTAAAGAATCTCCCCAAATTTATGCATGTCTGTAAGTTATTTTGTGTATGAGTGTTTATGCTGGCAGGGGGCTACAGGTCTTTGGGATATGACTTTGTTCACAGAAGAAATGAATGAGAAGTCTGTCACCACCCTGGAAGGTCCAGGTTTAGACCCATAGTCCTGACCTGAGACCATAGTTACGCCTTCAAACACTTCTATTCTACATCGGAAGCTGAGCAAGACAACTGTTGTCTTTACTAGTTCGTTTTGCAACAGGTATTCTTCTCCTGTTGTGGAGAGTCTCAGAAACAGCTGAAGCTATACATCAGCATTTTGATTGAGCTGAGTTATTAATTTACTTGATAAACCAGGTGTTGGTTTTAGGGAGGTAAAAAAATGATCTGTGACCTACTGTAATAAGCTAATAGAGTTTGTGTTCCAACTTTAGAGAAGGAGAGGGGGGAAAAAAGCTGAGAAATTCATAAATATATTCGTGTTTTCAATCCACTCCAAATGATTAAACACCGCCCCGCCCCCCCCCCCCCCCCCCCCCCCCCCCTGGTTTGTAAAAAGAGAGTGCAAAGGAATTCTTGGAGTTCCTGGTAAGCAAATCATTCATTAATAAAGAACACTTCATTGTAGATAGAAACACCTTTCTGTTTGATTCTTTACAACACAGAAGCATCATCAGCTGCCTGGCATGGAACTTTTGAAAGGTCAGGATTAGCATTAATCATATTTTGAGATGCTGATAAAGGATATTTTTACCGCTAGCCAGAAAAAAAAAAATCAAGACTTCATTTTACATATTCTCAGCACATTATTCAAAGCAAGAGGAAAACAATTTCAAACTGATTTAGAAACAGAAAACTTGATTCTCTGCTGATTGGCAACCAGTTATTATTGCTCTTTATTATTTGTATTCCAGTAGCCTCAGGATGCACCGACATGATAAACACTGTGTGCACATATTGGAACGGAAAGTTTCTTGCCTAAATAGTCAAAGTAAATGCTGGGAGGAGAGAGAAGGAGCAGAGAGGTGGAGTGATTTGCTCAAGGTTACTCAACAGGTCAGCAGTAGATGTGAGAACACAGTCCAGATCTCTACAAAGCTGATCTGGAGGCCCTGTTCTTGGATCACAGATGCAAGTCTTGACCTCTGTCAATGGAGCACAGCCCCTCACTTGATACTTCTGTATTGTTTCTGTTTTGTGGGTTATTTTGGTTGTACAGAACCGCTGCTATACTCAGCCACGATCATCCAGCTTCATCCCCCATTAAAAGACCACACAAAGCAGGTAGAGGGAGCAGCTAGAGCTTTGTCCCAACTGTCTACATGCAAGGCAGATGTTAATGGAGACAGTACCATTTTTAGACCCAAACACTTGGTCTTCCACAAAGCTTGAGTTCCAGCTTCTTCTGCATCATCTACCAGAGAGCATATCTTGCTCAGGACAGTTTCCTGGTCCATTCTGAGTCAGATCTAGTGGATCTGCAACACATGGTGATAGCAAAGTTTGAACTTTTTTGAACACTCAGTCAAGTCACCTGACCATTATCCATGCATATCATGACTGAATCCCTGCCTTTCCTCATTTCTGCCTGGTAGGAATGGCTGTTCCATAACTAAAACCATCCCTTGGTGACGCAAGCATATTTATAGCTACTGCAGGATCAGCAATTGTGAGAGTACAATAGGTTTGTAGCAGGGCTACCAGCTTTCTGACAAGAGGTGATAAACAGGATCTGGGGAGATTTGGAAATGAGACTTAACTGCAACCCCCCCATCAGCATCTTAGCATTATGCAAGGCCACTTTCTTCAGATACTCTGTCCGTGCAGCTGAATTACAGAAATAAAGCCTGTGGGTAAGCAGAGAGGTAAGCTGGAGGATTCATGAGACACTGTTCTTCCTCTACACAAGGACCCTGGAGCTGAGGAGACCTCTGTTAGCTCTGATTTTATCACTCTATAATGATGAACTAAAGAGAAGCAACGTGCAAGATAAAATCAGTATTTTCCCTTTCCACTTGTAGTCACAGCAAGCTGTATGTGTCTCTTGTCTCTGTGCCGAAAACCTGTTCATTCTGCACAGATCACAAAGCCTTTTGCCGAGGAAAGCTTGTGACCTTGCTGCTGGGTGGAGCCACAGGGCATGTTGTCCCTCTCAAATGATGGAGACAGCAAGGCAGTGTGTTTTCCTCTTATTTTAATGCTAACTTATCTGGGGAGCATGATAACCAGATGTTTTAATTCTGGATAAATTACTTCTTCCTGCAAGAACTGCTGTAAAAAAAGCCTGGAGGGGAAAAAACATCGTACGGCTTGTTCAGTGCTACCTCAAGGAATCCAGGCATTTTGGGTAATGACTTTCAGAGGAGGCGTGCAAGCATGGGGGGGGGTGGGCACAGACCCCAAACAGTCCGTGTGCTCTGATGAGCAATGGGAGAACTGGAGAAAGCTCCAAGGAAGATCCCCAAGAGATGGCAATCCATCTAAGTGTTCCACAACAGACAGGGGTTGTGGCTCATGTAGCATTAAGGTAAATACAGTAGTCACTGTGCATGCATGTGTGTGTCAGCCGCCTGCCACTGTGGGGCTCTTTTACAAAGGAAATTAAGCAGGTCTGTGGCTGAAATCGCAATCAAAGCAAGAGAGCGTCCTGGGCTGATTTACTGACGAGTAGTTTGGGAGGATGTAGAGGATGTTCATGAGGGGGTTTTTTTGTTTTTTTGTTTTTCCCCCCAGTTACATTTTTCAGAGAGTTTCCTGGATTGTCACAATCAGCTCTGGCCAAGCAGAGAGATGATCCCACTTCCTAACACAGCATGCTGAGAAGAAAACCACCAAGTGACTCTGGTCGCTGCCTAATGTGTATGTTAATCACACACTGCTGTGCCTGACCTGCACAGGATGAGGTTTTGCTTTTGCTGTCAAGAAGAGAACCGAGCTGTTTAGTTTGGGACTGCAGGCGCTAATGCTCTTGCTTCTGAAAGTTTGGGGTTCACTTCCCAGCAAAGGGAAGGATGATAACGCTTGCAAAATGAAAAATATCCCTGTGACTCAAACTGTGGGCGGCATCAGCTCTTGGGCAAAGCCCTACTTCGGCACATGACTGAAATGATTAAATTAGGAGCTGTGAGGTCCTGTTTCCCCTAATGTTCAATGGAGAGAGGGAGGGTGGGTTCAAATGTCCTCTCAGAGGGCTTTGCTCCCTCCAGTGTCACTGGGGGCATCCCAGGGCAGCGATTCTGCTTAAGTAGGTCTGAGGAACGGGGCTTTGGAGCAGTTCATAACATGTTTTGTGACCTCCATCCCCGATCCCCGGGAAACAAGGTTGTTAGGCTGTCCATGCCGGCATCGTTCTTTGGAAAGAAGGCAATTTTCTGCAGAGAGGTAATGGGAAACAGATGAGCTATTTAACCCAGTAGGCCATTTAGGCTACAATTCTGCAAATGCAGGCTTGAACATGCGGTTGTGTTTATGTATTGGGTGTGCAGGGAAAAAAAAAAAAACAACCCTAAAACCCTGTTCTTTATCATTCAATTGGCCTGGGCACTTGGAGTATAAACATTACACTGCAGAGACAACAGGGGAAAATTTCTTAATGTCCTTTGGTGTCTAGACCAAAAGCAATAAACAATCATGCTGTCCTGTGCACCTCATCATAACGGCATTATTCAGGGAAAACCTGTCAGATGGGTTGAAAAATGGATCTTTCACCTTTTTAAAACTAATTTGATAACTTTATTATCCCATGAGAAAGGGAAGTGATTGGAGCCAAGGCACATACTAATGTCTTGTTGAATGCTCTTTGATTTTTTTTTACAGCCACTGGAATCAGTCAGGAGTTCTGTATTATCTCATTATAATTGTCCCGGGAGAGGTACTTCGATAATCTTTATTACCATGGGGAATGAAAATGTATGTTTTATTTGGTAATTTCGTAGTAATGGCTCCAGCTATGTAACAACCTCTCAGTGAGCTGAACTCCAGCCCAGTGTTATGCATTCCCTTTCGAAAACATGGGACACACAGTGAGCAGGAATCAGTCGGCAGATGCACTTCATTTGCACTGAGGACAGGATCTGGTAAGTCCTTTGCCACCCATATTAAGGTCCAGTAGGAGCAAAGAGGCTGAGAGAAATAACCAGGGCAGAGACAGTGGTCTGCTATTCAGTGCCAAAGTCAGGCCCAGGTTCGAAGGCCTCCTCCAGCTTTGTGTTCCCTAATTCTTTCTCCCTCGGGGATGGTATCTTGGTATCTTCATGGAAGAAGGGCTGATGTTGACTCAGATGTTAGCATTTCTTGACAAATCACGTTCACTTGCTCTCTGAGCAATTTGCAGTTTATCTCAGCCCCCGGGCTGTACTGTAACTGGACATCATGTCAAGAAGTCCTCCTAGCCTCCTGGCTCTGTTTACAAGCAAATCTCAGGTGGACCTACATGAACCCTTCTATCCTTCTTTTTCCTGCATCTGCCATAACTCCTTATAACACCACATACGCCTGTTTCTTCTGACCAGCCCAGCAAACAAATCCAGGCACCTCTGAATACCTTATTTCCAAATGCCCCTTGAGGTGCCACCAGTATTGGGTAGATCTCACCTCTGGAGAGCACAGAGAACAAATATAGCAAAAAGAAGAAAAAAAAAGTCGATATTCATCAGTGAGGGATATCAAGGAATAAGTCAAGGAGGGATATAAAGAAGGAGATTTGAAGAGAATAATCACTTCAGTCAAGCAATCAGCACTGGAGCAACCCCAGTGTGGTCAGTGCTGCAATGGATAAGCTAAGGAAGAAAGGAAGTGAAGGTCTGGGAAGTCAGTAAGAACCACCAAAGGAGGGGGCTGAAGTGCTGTAGAAACAACAGGAGAATACATGTAGGATTAGAATTAGCAATTTCTGAGCATCAGAGAAGCAGGTGTCTGGAAGAGCCATTCCAGCAAAGGTAATGTGTAGCCACTCCAAAAGAAGCTACTACAGGGGCACAGCTGTCAGCTTTGATCAACATCAAGGGATAACTTTGGGTGTCCTTCATTCACCCATTGGTCCCAAAATGCTTGGCTGTTTATTTCTAGAGCGTGGCTGTACCTCTCCAGCTTAATATTGGTGCTAGGATTACACTCCAGTCATCTCCCGAGTGCTGCTGGACTAGTGTGAAGAAGGTAGACTGAAAGCAATGGTTGATGATCTCTTCTAATATCAGGACCAGGGGCTTCCACTGACATTAAGAGATGGCAGACTGAGCAGAAGAGGAGGTACGCTACGCAACATATAGCTAAACTGAGACACTTCTAAGAACTACAAAAAAAACCCCAATGCGATAAACTCAGAGAAGAAAAGTCAATTGAGGGCTTTTAAACACAAAGATAACAGCTATTGCTCAACCCCCCTGTTCCTCCCACTGGAGGCTGAGACAACATATTGGAAAAGTATCACTGTATACTGCCATGCACTTACACTATTCCCTAGGCATCTGCTGTTCACCACTTTTGGAGACAGAATGCTTTGTCTGACCCTCTACAGCCCGTCTGATGCTCATACTGTTCATGGAGTAACACAGTTTTAAATATGATAGCTAAATGGCTGGCTGCTTCTTCCGCAATGTCTGACTGTTGCAAGCTTTGTTAAGGTTAAAGCCATGCTGGAGGTGTACTGAAGATCTCCCTACTTTCAGTCACTGCCTTTATTACCATTCTGTGTGCTTTGTGTAACAGAGATTATACGGTGTGGTTAACCCCAAAGCAATCTGCATGCTTTGATTCAGAAGAAAGGCCCTAGGCAATAATTGGTCTGATTTAGGAGTGTGAGAAGAAATTAAATATCTGATGCTGTGGACTTCTTCTAGATCCAGACATCACTACCCCTAGATGCTTTTGACTCCCACTCCACTGAAGGTTACCACTTCTCAAGAAGGTATGCATCTGAATATTTCCTGACTTGCTGCAATTAAAATGCACTGTATTAGTAAAGGTATACCGGTTAAACCATATGAACTAAGCCCATTCAACTTCACTGATACAGGTGAGGGTGCCCTCACAGGACAGCTCCATCAGCTGTATAAGAAAAAGATGGTTACCTGTATGAGGATCTAGTCCATTTTATAACATAACAAAATAATTTATATTGGACTCGTGCCCTTCTGGAAAAATAGCATAATAAAATAATTTATATCTGGAAGTCTCTCATGCAATCTCTTGTTCAAAGCAGGGCCAAACATATCAGCCTGCTCATAGCCTTGTCTAGTAAGGTTTTGAGTATCTCCAAGGATGGAGATCCTACAGCCTCTCTGGGCAACCCATTCCAGTGTTTGAACACTCACGTGGTGATTTTTTTTTTTTTTTTACATTACATTTTTGCATTGTGCATTACCTCTAGTCCTTCCACTGTGCACCTCTGAGAAGGATCTGGCTCCATCTTCTCTACAGGCTCACAACAGGTATTTGCAGACAGAAATATGGTCACCTCTGAGCCTTCTCTTCTCCCAGCTGAACTGATCCAGGTCCTTCAGTGTCTCCTTATACATCATGAGCTCCAGTCACCAGCCATCTTGGTTTTCCTCCACTGGACTTGCTCCAGTGTCTACATGTCTTTCTTGTCCCTGGAAGCCCATCACTGGACACAGCACTCCAGAAGTGGTCTCACAGGTGTCAAATAGAGAAGAAGAATTACTTCCCTTGACCTACTAGCTAGCACTACGCAGCATGCAATTTGCCATAAGGATGCACCGCTGACTCACGTGTGACCTGTTGTCAGCCAGAACCCCCAGGTCCTTTTCTGTAGAGCTGCCTCCTAGCCAGTTGACACTAGCCCATATTATTGCACAGGGTTATTCTGTCTCAGATGCAGGGTTTTAATCGCGGCTTGAGTGGTAAGGGCAGTTAAGAGCCCTTACATTTCTTTAAGTTCTCTTAATTAAGAGCTAATTGACCTTTCAAAGTTTGGAGTCCTCTCTTCAGATTACCTAGTGAGTACTGTATGTTGAAGCACAGTGGTACCACCAGACCCTACTTCAGACGCACGGTGCTCACATTAAGCACCGAAGAAAGTGTTAATGCATTTCACTGGGAAGCTTGAGCTGTCTCCACAGAATGGCAAGAGGGATCGTGAGGGTATACACTGGGGTAATGAGGTCCCTGAGACAGAACACAATTTTCCTTTAACAGAATAAGCCCCATTCCAATCCATTAAGAGATGCAGACATCCTCCCATATTATCTTTCAACAAGTGGCAATTTTTCACACAGATCCTATCAAGCAGACTGGTTTCTAGCACACAGATGTATTGCTTGCTCAAACAGCCACAAGTGTCAGGGCTGGAGTTAATTGCAAATTGATTGAATGGGGGTTACATTAAAAAAGATGCCAGAAGTTACAAATTCATTAGCAGGGTTGAGAAAATACTTTGTGCTTCTTCAGCCCCTCCCATCCAAGCTCTCTCAAAATATTCACAAACCAACATTTGATGCTGCCTGTACATTGAGGTATACCACATTAGCCCTGTTTACCACAGGGACGGAGGAAATAAGGCACAGGAAAATGTAAAGACATAACGCTTCCCAAAAAACCACAAATATGGAGTAGCTTGTTCCGACTTGAGCAGCACGCTGAGACACCTTAGGGCGTGAAGGACTTTCCACCTCTTTTGGAACTGGCTAGTTGTGCAGAGAAAGGTCTGCAGGAACTAGCAGACTGGAGCCTCCAGCTCTGTTAGGTCATGTTCATATTATAAGTCCAGCAAGTTTTGCCTAGTGCAAGACAACACCAGTGCAGAAGCCATATAGCCATACTTTGCCTTTGCCTGATTAATGATACATCTCCCAGTAGGCCATACTGTGGCTTCTGGAAAGGGGCCAGCCCACATGTGTCTACCCTGAAGCTTAAGCAGAGAACTTCTCTCTGGTCCTGCATAAATGTGTCCCCTGGAGTAGTTCACAGTTTCCTTTCTTTGATATACCCTTGTGCAACTACGTGAAGCAGCAAGATCGTTGTTAGTGAATTTCGTTGGATAACAGACAAAGAAGAAAATCCAGAGGATTATTCTCGTTAGTAGTTATGAGCTCTTGGATTGACTAATAACTCATTGCTTATATATTCTTCACTTTGCCTGATGTGGCGGAACTCACAAATAGTTTGAGTTTTAAATTATGTCCTGAGTTTTTGAACCATGATATCAGAGAGAAAACTATCACTATCATCCATTTCCTTCCTAAGCCTGGAGATTTCTGCTAAGTCACCTCAATCTCTCTTCTTTTCTATTAAAAATAAACTCAGCTCCATTAACTCTACTCCATTAACCTTTCCTCCTGGTTAAAGGTTTCTAAACCACTCCAGGGGCTGCCATTTCCTCTTCTTCCAGCCTGCATTTATGGCGGAGTGTAAAACTGAAATAAGAGCACAGGACAGAGATTGTCGGTTTTTTCAAGGTTTATCAGGAGACGCAAAATTCAGCAGCCGTTCATGTAAGTTGTCAGAGCCAGACTTTGAGTTTTTTCCTTACTAAGAGTAGGAGAGAGATTATCAGTCTCTGCTTCCTCCAGCCCAAGCTCCAGTGGGAGGTAAAACTCAGATGGATGTTTGCTGCTCGGGGGCCATTTGCCCATCTGCAGGTTGGGATCTCTGGAGAATCTTACGAGAGCAGTAGGAAATCGGTAGCTTTTGGGGCATCCTCAGGGTACCACGTCAGTTGCTAAACATACGCATCTAGTGCTATCTGAGATGCCTATGGACATCTGAGACACTCACATGGGGCTGGCAGAAATTAAAGGAGACTCATGCCCTTCTGGAAAAACGGATAAGGGCCAGACCTGAAGGCATTTCAAATGGTTTAGCTTATTAAATGCACCCAAATGACCCTGGTGATCTCTTAATGCCAGAAAGGCACACGCAAATTATATAGTTCTCAACTTTTTTGTGCCTCGGAGTCCTCTGTAGTGCATATGCTGAAAGGATATATTGGTTCATGCTCTGGGCACTCTTTAGACCTCCATGTTGGGGAACTACAGAAGAAGGGAAATTATAAAATACCACTTTGAGCAATCAAAATGCTCAGAATGACGTGTTAGAGCAAGGCAGTTGGTGGAAATGGCGGCAGAGGAGCAGCCATCAGCTAAAGCTTCACAGCACTGAGGATCAGTAAGGCTCAACTCTGGAAGCTTTGTCAGGTAATGTTCATGCTGATCTCTTACTTCTCCTGTAACACCATTCTAGCACAAGCCTTTTCTCAGCTGAAGGGCAAAAGCTGAGTGTTGCTCCTTGTGGGCAATGGAGCTTTAATGCTGTGTGTGTCGTTAGGGTTGGGTTTAACACATGGTGCAGAAAGAGCAGCTGTTGTTCCCCGTGTGTATTCAATGCCTTATCAAGCTGTTAATTACGGAACATGCCGTTTCCAGCCCAGATCTGGCCTGATTGGTGTATCTGGAAAATGACCAGATGCTAGGGGAGGTTTATAATTTATAGGTTTGCAATAGGCTGATGGATTTAATGACATTAAATTAGCAGCGCAGATCCCGGTGCACGGTTCTGACAGTGCATGTTGATGACAATGGGATAGATTCTGGCATCTTCCTTTGGTTTATGGGCAGAACTAACAGAAGCAAAGCTCTCATGGTCTGAAAGGATTCAAAAGATTTGATGCTACAGTGGAGTCTCTGTACAAATACCTTTGTCCTTGAACAAACCACCTCAAGGCATATTTTACAAACAGCTCTGTATTTAAAGTGTTTGGACCGAGAAAGCTTGGCTCATGGTGAGGTGTGGACTGACCTTCTTTGAGAAGCCAGCCTCAGGTTTCACCTAAGGCTTAGAAACCCTGCCCTTACCCATCAGTAAAAAGAAGAAAATGATATTCCATTCCTCTTTATCCATAGTCTTTTTTTGCAGGACCAATTTTACTCAGTCTTACAGGGGTACTCCTCTTTTGCTATGTGTCTGTACAGCGTCTAGTACAGTGCCAGACAGTACTTTTCTCACATAGGTTTGGTCTGGTACGTTGGTACACACCAGCATGGCACACTGGAAATGTCTCAGAGTATCTTGCACATGCAATATCTGAGTTATCTCCCATGGTTTCATAGCAGGATGCCCACTTTTCCATGTTGACCACTGAACACAAAAAGAGGTCATTTTACCTCCCTTTGTTCAGAGCAGAGGGAGAAACCCTTAATTTCTTTCATCAGATGCACAAGGCTTCTGGCAAAGAAGTGCTCACACCCACAAATACTTAGCATTGTTTTAAGGAGTTGTAGCAGGGCTCAAAGTAATTATCACACAATGTCTCGCTGTGGCACTAATAGGTCAGCACCAACCCAGGAGGCAAATATCCCCATGCTGCCCTGCTCCCGGTGACTTTTTGAATCTCTTCTTGATGATTAAGTCATTCTCCAGCTCTCTATGGCTGCAGTCCCACAGACAGAACTTCATGATGAATACTTGTTTTGGAAACATTATTGAGGTTTAAGATCAAGACACAGCAGTTTGCTGTCCAAAGCCACTGAGAGACTTCATTTAATTTAAAGGCAATTTGTTATATTCATTTTAACAGCACAGGCTTCCCAGTGTGACGACCTCTGTTTTGCCAACAAAAAGGAAGATGTCAATAGACATTTGGGTCAAAAGCTTTCCTTAGACTAGAAGAAAGTTCTGCTAGAAGGTTAATCTTGTTTTCAGCTACTTGGAAAATGAAAGCACCATGTTTTGACTTTCATTGTGATTGATTTTTTTTTCATTAGATCCTGATCTGTTTGTTAAGTGTTGAGATTCCTTGCTGAATGCTCTTGCAGAAATCAATGCCTTGTGAATTTGGCTATGGGGGTCCATCGTTCTTGCCTTTAAATTTGTGGCTTGAGAGCATCTTACGCTGGTAATGCCTGGAAGACACATTTCATTTCTGTGGTCCTCGAGGAAATGAAACCGTGGCTTTGATGTGTAGGATTTTGCAGGAATAGGAGGCATCAGCAGAGGCAGCTCCTTACCTGGCTCAACAGAAAGTTCATGGCCCACAATAAGTAAAATTTCTTCTCTCTCTTCTAAATAAGGAGTCACATCAGGAGAAATTATGCAGTATCTGTGAAGCTTATTATGTTCCCTTAAGTTCTTGGGTGAAATATTTCAGCACTTGCACTTGAGCAATGAATCCTCATCTAAGAAACCTTTAGAAACTAGACCCCGTGATAGCTGGCTGGGACAAAAGCAACCAGACAGAACCTGCAACATCCTCATTTCCCAAGGAAAAGTGTCACCTACAGATACTTCCTATCATCACTGTTGAAAACCATGCCGTGATATTTATGCTATTGCCAGTGATTAACTAAAGCTGCACAGTCCTCAGCAAGCCATCCACTTTTTTTAGGTCAGCTGCTGCGATGATCTCTTGTGCCTCCAGTAGAAGCGTGAAGGATAGCGCTCTCAGACAAGACTTGTAAAGCTCATCAGCCTGTGTTTAGTTTCCAGTTCATCACTCACCAGAATGCCACATCTTATCTCAGTGTAAGAAACTCAACGATCCTATAAATTTAGATGGCTAAATGTTATGCATTTCCCCAGGTACCATTAAGGCAACTCAATTACCTGCAGATGTGATGGATGGAGCATGGGTGGTAGTGAGACCTGGTCACAGATCTGTGCCTGCTTCCTGTACTGGTTGAAGATTGTAAGTCTAAAGTGGGAGGGACTAAAACAATTGCTCTTACATCTGGCAAATAAGAGGATCAAAGGTTGAACATTATGTCCTGGGCTTCTCAAGCACATCTGCACTCCAAGCTGCCTCCCATAAAGTGGTCAGCTCCTACCGAAGATGAAGTTCTCCCTACTGCTGACAGTTTATCCCTTATCCAGTTTGTTCCTTAACACAAATAGTTTCATCACTGAAGAAAGGACAAGTTTTCATCTCAAGCTCAAAGGTGCAAGATCTGAAACTTCTGTTTCCTTTTGGAAAGAAGAGAGTTCAAGAAAAATGTATTCTCAAACACAATCTGGCATATACTGAGAGGAAAGCAGCTCATTCATTTCCTTGCAGCTACAGAGCACTGGTGATCTAGATTTAATGCTTCTGATACTGTCTTCAAATAATTGATACACTCATTTTCTGTCTTCTGCAAATAAGTCATTTCATTTCAGATTCAGCCATTTCTCTCCTTCTAGCCTATAACAACATTTATAGAATCATGTCCTATTCACAAAATTCCATAAATTATAAATTACAGTATGTTAACTGTTCACAAGCCCAACAATACCATCGGTCTCCTCCTTCTTTTCTTAGCTTTTCTTAGAGATTGCATGTCACCTTTGTGGATGTATTTGCAGGAAGACTGGGAAATATAAAGGTGAAGGTCTTATCCAGGTATCACTGAATGTAAGCTCTTTCCACACTCGCAGGCAGTCTTTACAGTATCTGGATCACAAGCTTTTCTTGCTCAGCTTAAATATTCTTTTCCCTTTCCTTTCTCAAAGCTAGTGAAAAAGCAGGACGATGAAAAAACATTGCACAGCTAGTTATATATCACAGTCTCTCCAGTCACGTATCCAGAAGGCTTTGGTGAATTCAGTCCACTGGCTTGAATACCCTGTTTCCCTTTATTAAGAAGAGGGCAAACAAGTAGGAAGGATGGTTGCTCAAGCAAACGGGCTTCAAAAGTCCCGAGCCATTAGGCAGGGAAGAAAGTAATCATTCAAAAATGATATCCCATCATTGGTTCCCTTACAACACTAGGCCAGATCCTGCACCTGAATCAGTGTGGCAGAGCACAACTATCCCCCCCCTCCTCATCTCAGGCCCCAGCTGACCACAAATAACTGAGAATGCTCAGCACTGACCAGGAGGAACTAGGTGGTACTGGTTGCAACTGGTGAGGCCAGAAACAGCCATGAGATCAGCAAAAAGGGATATATTTTCCCCAACACAGCATGAGATCAGCAAAAAGGGGTATTTCCATACCAAATATTATATGGCTATATAAACTCCGTGCCCATAAGTAGCGCTGCAGCCTAGAGCCCATTGAGCTCTCCTGCATGGCAGTGGGCTGCACAGCGGTGAATTTCCCCTTGAGCTGGGACGCCTCTCAAGGTTACTCTGCTGGAGTTAAGAGAACCTCTGACAAGAAACCATTGGAGTGGTAAGAAACGAAGACTTGGGCAATAACAAATATGCAGTAAGATTCACTTGCTATGACTACACAGTATAGCCATTTTCAATAAATCTGTTTGCAATAAAACCAGAGATAATAATACCATAATACCAATAACACCCCCCACCCCTTCATGACAAGCAGTCAGGGGAGCTGGCTTCAGTTGCTGTGTCTCAGGGTCTGTTGAGGGGTTGCTCACAGTGAGGAAGACTTTCCACTTCACTCTTCCCTGACACAAAGGATCCTTCTCTCTTTCCATGTGACTCTGCAACATTACTTCTCTCTTTTCCTTAACTTTGCCCCCGGCATATACAAACTCCTTCCTTGCAAGGCACAAAGGCATCCTCTGCTCCTGGGAGAACCAGATTTTGCATTGTTAGAGAGAAAAAGGAAAAATAGGGAATAACAATTAACCAAACTCTCCTGACGGGTTTCAGTACTGATTTATTTTGCAATTAGCTGCCTTTTGACTCCAGTATTTTATCAGACAAAACAATAGGTCAGCACTAAGTTTCTAGGTCCTGAAAGCCCAGATTATATCAGACAAATATGCTGACATATCACTTTCGCCAGTGCTGTATGATCCCCAGGAGATTCAGCATCTCTTCCTAATGACCAGCCTCACAAAGCCAAGCAAGATACAACTGATAAACCCACCTATTACTGCAGACACAGTTCTCCTGGGCTTGAGAGCTTCAGGGGGCTTGAGAGCTCCAGGAGGCTGAGTAAAGGAAGCTATTCTTCTTCTCCAAGAGGCCATTCAGCAATATCTCTGAATATCAGACAATATAAATACCACACAGTCCTTCAGAGCTGGTCCTAATCTTCCACACAGGAGGATACTAGAACTCCAGAGAAAGCCAAGGAAATGCTTAATGCTGTTACTGTGAGATACATGGGTTTAAGGGTGCTGCTTTGTTCTTTCATCCTTCTCAGATGGGGACTAATATTCCTGCATATACATCTTCGGGGAGAGCATCATGCAAGACACGAGAACAGTCATCCTGAGTCAGACCCAAGGGTCATCTTGCCTCTCTCTGACACTGACCAGCAATGTATGTCTCAGGAAGTATGTGAGGACTCTGTCCCACGAGACCAACCCTGCCTCCAGTGAGCTTCAGCTCTGTGTTTAAGAGGAGAAAGAGAGAAATTTCTTTATGCATTTGTATCTTCCAGAGGTAGCGGCAGAGCTCCACTGCCATACTTGTGTGCAAAAAATAGTGTGTTTTGAGCCTAGGAGATCATTGCTATAGTTAAAAAAAAAACAAGAAATGATTAAAAAGGCAGCCCAAATTCCCTGGTTTCCTGAGGAAGCAGATCTCAGCTGTCTGTGCATCCTCCCTTTAAATACCTGTGAAATCCCTGGCTGATTTTAACCAAATATCACTGAAACACAAAGCATCTCAAAGGCAGATTTTAAGGAGAAGGAGCAATCAGGGAGAAGACAGATTGCTAAAAAGCATTCAGTTCAGCCCAAATGGAGTCATGCAGTTCTGCTGGAAACCAAATTCCTTTAGCTCTAGTGTTCATGGAACTATTATTTTTTATTAGCCTCTAGTATTCGTATTTCTCTGCATGGTATCTCACACTAGCCAAATGCTCACCTCTCCTCCCACCTCATTTTTTGTTGTGCAGGCTCTTCAGTAAAAGTATCAAGTTAGTTCTCTGGATGAATATTATTGCAGCATACTGCTGCTGCTTCTTATCTATTCATCAGACTTTTGCAGGGACTTATCTGGGGATTTAAAGTCTCCTTGATTGTAATGATCCTTTGGAATTAAGGGTATAAAGCAGATCTTAGAGTCCCCTATGCCCGCTAGGCATTCTTGTATCTCAAACCAAAAAAGGAGTAAACATCAATTATGGCAAAGAAAAAGTATGCCATTAACTCTTCAAAATGTCCACCCAGACTTTGTAGACATGGCATAGAAATCACTCTTGCTACTGGAGCTCAGAGGAAATTTTGGCATGCGATTCAGATAACCAAGGATAAGAAGGGGACAGTTTGAAACTTTGCCTAAGGCCTTACTTTGAGATAAACCCACACGAAGTCGGGAAGTGATTTGAAAATGCTTGGCCACACATCTGTGGGAGGTGTCTTGTAGAAACAAATGCACAGATGTGAATGCTGGCTAACCCTTTCTGTGCCGATAAACCTCCTTGCAGCTCTGCATGCCCTCTTGACAGCTGCAGCACACTCATTTCTACATTTCAAACAGCCACTTTAACCACCATCATAAGCACTGATCTGGGAGAGGAAAAGTATATCCTACACCTGTTAGCCTGACCAAAAAGCTTTAGGGAAAATTCATCCACTTGATTGGGTTTGACCTACTGGGTCAGGGTGAAGGATGTGTATGGTACATAGAGGCTGCAAGGGTCACATGGGAGAAGAGTCTCCAAGGCCAGAGGACTCTCTTAGGGAGTTGGAGCTCCGCTTTGGTTGAAGTTGAATTGAAGATGGTTCTTCCAGGACAAGGGTTCCCGCCAGTGACTTCAAACAGGTAGCCAAATGCTGACAGAGGAGCTGAATGTCTCCTGCCATTCACGGCTGGTACAAACTTACATTCCTCTCCCACTTCTTCCCTTCCCCAAATGGGGTTTCCCCATTCTTTTAGAGCTCACTGCTTCATCTCTGGGCAGGATTTAGTAAAACAGAAACTGTGAGTGGTTCCTGCTCCCCTGAGTCCTTCAGCCCCTAACTCAGATCCACAAAGGTGCCCCTTGCCTCTTGCATGTGACAGGAGCTCAGCATTTATAACACTGAAGCAACATCTGAGTCTCTCCTCCCTCAGAGCAGAACAGACCTTGAGCCTCTGTCATGCTGAGAAAGAGCACATCTGCGATGCACCTGCAGAAAAGCAAGCAAGCAGTCCCATAACTTTGTGAAGATGGGTTTGGAGATGGGGGAAGGGGATTATTTCACCGAGTATGCCAGTGGGGAAGCCCTGCCTGAGAAAATCATGAGCCAAGATGGAAATTCAAAACATCTGGTTACCACTTCTTTAGACATATCCCTCCTCCTTTCTTCCCCCTAGGGAAAAAGAAATAATAACAATACCAAAACAACCAATAACTTCAAATTTAACACAGGAAGATAGAGTCCGTAATTCCTGCCAGATGCTTCTGTGACAGGGTCAGAGATGAACATAACCTCTCTCAGTCTAGACAGAGCAGAGTTTCACTTACTGAACTGAAGGGGCCTGGTATCACATAAAAGACATAATGCTCCTAGTACCACAGTACAAGAGACATGACCGTTATCTAGGGGTGTCCCTGATTCCCCTCTCTCCTTTTTTTTTTTCTCTTGTTGAAACTCAAAAATAGCATCACCAAATATTCTTCCCTATTAGCAGGCTAAGCCATGGTGTGGTAAGTCAGCCAGTTTTCATTAAAATAATAATTAGTAAACATTGTGCATTAGTAATACACATCTAGATGAGCTAAGAAGGCTGGAAGAACTGAGCCTCCATCTGTAATTCAAGAAGAGGGGCCGGTTCGGGAGTTCGACCTTAAGGAGGGTGTATGTAGGTCCTCTCACACTATCTAGACCTTACAAGATCACTTCTAGTGGAGCATGAGCTACAATGCAGCTTTCTCAAAAGTAAACCATCGTAGGTTAAATGGGCATTTTCACATCCCTTTGCCTCTAGTTCCCCAGCACTGTGAAGAGCCCATGGCTCCCTCCAAGGCTTGAATAGTCCATTGATTTGAGCTCCAGGCTATAAAGTACCCAGCAAGAAATCATGCCCATCTCCCAGTCCTGAGCCCTCGTAAGATGAAGCAACAGCTCAGCCTCTGAAGGTGCAGATCTGTGGTCACTTTCCCATGTGCCCCCAGTTCCTCACTGCAACCCTGGTCAAGCTGGAAAAAGGGGGTAAAAGTAATCCTGTGACTGCCTTATTTGTGTAGACAGTCAGTTCTCTGGGGCTGTCTCTTCCTGCAGGGATAGGCAACATCTATCAGCTCAGGCACCCAGGCTCAGCCAAGGTCTCAATCCACCACCGTAGCTCCAAGTCAGACAGGGGTGAATTATGAGGCAAGGGCTCATCATATCTAATCATTAACACTCCCTAAAAAAACCTTCAAGGTTTAATTTTGTGGTGGATTTCCTCTTCCCCCCAGGGCACCTCCCTTACATATATATATATTTTTTTTTTTTCCATGTTTCTGGGATTTCTTTACCATAAGGTCAGGAGAGAAGAGGATTTTTAGCTATTGCTTACTTTACAGCCCATTTCTCATTCTTCCTAGTGCTCCCGGTAATACTTACTGAAAGACAAAGCTATTCATCTTAGCGCATTCCCAGCCAAGTGTGGTTTGAAGCAGTTCACTAGCACTGTCAGAAGAGATATTACCCGCTATAAAAAGGTGCCTTATTCCCTCAAGTTGCCATGCTCAGCCCGTGACCCTTTTTTGCTGTAAGATTGGCACAATGATTGCTTACCTCTAGTCACCTGGAACTTTTCTGGCTTGAAGACATTTTATTGAAAATCGCATTGTACCAGTCAATCACCCTCCCACCACCATATGTTGTTATAGCAGGAGGAAGCCCAGCGAGTCTGTTCATTGCTCTTGTTAACCTGCGGCTGGGTGACCTTACTAGAAGCATCGCCACCGCGCTCTGAGCAGTGGCAGTGGGAGCAGGTGGGACAACTTGTGTTTGTCTTGAAGGTTTTCACTAGCAAACTTCAGGCTCACCCCTCTTCGCCCTGTGCCGGGGCAGATCCTACCTGACAGCAGCAAAAGGTTTTCTATTCATTTCTGATGGGCTGGCACTTGGGAGACAAGAGAACAGCAAAGAAAATAGCCTGGAGATATTGGAGAGATATTGGCGATTCATCCCACTGTGGAGCCAGAAACCAGAAAGGAGGAGAAGGGGAAAGACCACAGGCTGCCACCTAAGCGTCTTCCACCAGGCCAGGATGAGGCTATTGCTAGAACACTGGGAGGTCCTGGGGCAGATCTGAGGTCCTGGGCCAGAGGAGCTGCCATAACAAGCTGTGTGCCTTTGTGTTTTGTTTTTTTTTTTCAAGGAGGAGAGACATTGCCTGTAATACTTCTCCTGTCACTCAGGGGTTTTATAATAAACCCACTCAGTTTATTTCCAAGACAGCTTGAATATGACAGCAATTTTCCTTGCCTTGCAGCAGATTGAAAAAACGCTGGTGGGTCCTTCCTGCTTCCAGCATCACTGGGGATCAAGGCTCTGCTTTAGCACTAAGCAAATAAGTAGTCTCCAGTCCAGAAACAAGGCCATCTTCCCCGTGCACATCCTGCAGGGATGGAGCTCCTGCAAAGCTGCCCATAATGAAGGCCTTTGGTTTGCAGTAACCACTACCAATGTGATCTGAAGCTACACAGTGATCTTTACAAGGAGAGTAAGAGTCCTGATTTTTTGTCTATGGCAACCTCTCAGGATGTAGTCTGGCTAAATACACACATCTTTATTGATTTTGATTTAGCCTAGCTTAGGTCTAAAGAAAATTTAGGGAGGAAACAGTAAATGCCCGCTAACCAAAGTAATAGATACAGCTACACATGGGACTCCTGACTGAGCACAGCCACAACCTTGCTAAATGAAGCTTGTTGTTCCCTGTGCATCTTCCCTCTCTTTCTCTACTCTGTCTCTGGGGGCAGAGAAATTTTCCCTGGCCCCTCCCCTCCCTGGCCCTGGGACAACCACAGTCAGTGCTTCCTTGCTGGTTTTATGTGCATAGTCACAGAGAAAACCGGTGGACATTGCTACATATGGATCACATATGCATATGCATGTGCTAGGAGCCTATGCAGCCAGGTAATTTCCTGCAAAGGGGAATAGGGATTAATTTCTGTGCCTTTGGAAAGTGATGGATCTGAGCACCCATGAGCTTTGGAAAGGTTTAAAAACTCCTCCCGGATATAGAAACTCGCTCTCTGAAATGCCAGCTCTGAGCAGTCGCTCCGGCAGTGTGACTTAATTACTGTATGCCCTGACTTCCCAGGGCTACTGGATCTTATCAGATTATGTCTGTGTTACTGAATAAAGCAGGTTAAAGATCGTCCCCTGGCCCAGGGGCAGGGCATATCTCTCTTCCATACAACTCAGCTTCCTTCCTCACACAAGAACGGGGCAGCCTTGCCCATCCCTTTACAAGGGGGAAGGAGCCACATCTGTCCCTTTGAATTCCACTGAACCTGGTATCTGGAGGGGCCCAAGAATGGAGTTGCCTGCCACCACTCTCTCCTGCCCCTCTTGACACTGCTGGGTCATTTTTCAAGTAACTTGCCAGGAAGGGCACTTGCTAAATTGCAGAAAAGTGTGTTCACCCCTCAGTTCTGCTATTGACCTTCTGAGAAAACTTGGGAAAATAAATCTCCCTGTGCTTTGTCTGACTTAATTGCTAAGATAACCCTTTCTCTGATGCACTCACATCTTTTGCTATTTTGCACATAGCACCTAGCACCCAGTTTTGATGCCTAGATACTTCCCCAATGCCTTTTATGTCAAAGGGTCCTCTACCATCATGCTATTAGAACAGATCCCTTTTTCCTGATTTACGCTGTTTAGGAATTGTTTAGTTTGTTTCCGTTGTTCTTGTTTGTTTGTTTTGGATGGGGATTTTTGCGTATCTTTTATGTGAATTTTATGCCCTGGTTCTAAAATCCATATAGCATTTCCAGTTCTGATCCTCCAATACCTGGTACTTGTATACCACTCATTCCTGTTTTGCTTGGTTTTCTAGACTTTACAAAGAGGACTGAAAGGAGGACAGTATTTGCATGGTACTGAGAGCACATCATTCTCACATTCGTTGATAGGAAAGTGTAAACAGGCCTGGGCAACAGTGTTCAGATGCATGTCTGGGTTTGGAGTCCCTCAAGGACAGGAGGGGCTGCCTCAGGTGTCTTCATTCACATCTGCTACATGGAAATTGAGCGGAGCATGAATCTGGTTATCAGCTTCATTAACTGTTCAAATGCCAGGTGATGCAAATGCATAAATAGGTTCATCATGCGAGTTTTGTACTTGGAGCCTGAATCTGTGTTATTTGGGGGACTCCCTTTAAAGAGTTATGGATCTGCTCTGGGGCCAGACCAAGAAAGGTCAATGAAGGGAGAGAGCAGCATTATCCGAATGTGGCAGCTAAAAGAGCCTCTAAACGATGGGCTTGAATCCAGCCCACAGCACTGACCTTCCTGCCTGAGGGAAGCAGGGAGCTTGGCCCCCAGCACAGCAGGAACTGTGGAGGCACATTTATTATTTTATTGCTTTTGCAAAAAATGAAAATATTATTAATGAGTGTAATTTATAAGCAGAGGAGCAGACAAAAACACTCTTTTCATGAGCTGCTGTGCACTGCTGCGGGAGGGCAAGGGAGGAAGCGATGGGTAGATACCAGCTATTGTGTCTGGTTTGCAAGGTTACTTGTTCTGATAGAGCTTCATTTCACATCTATCTTGGAAAACAAATTCCCTTTCAGGCCTTTTCATAATGAAGAATAAAGAGGCTATTGTTACAGAAAGCTAATTGTGCTTTTAAGCCATTTTCTGCAGCCAAGCTCTATGTCACTTCGGAGAAGCCAGCAAGCTCGGATTGCTGCAGAAGAGACAATGCAACCCTCCAACGTACACCTGCGACTACCAAAGGATAGATCTATTTGCCTGGGCCTGAGAAATCACCTTCTGTGACAACTCTTAATTTTGTTTCAGGAAATTGCCTTATTTCTTCCATGAGAGTGTGGGTGGAGTTTCTATTATTGTTGCAGTACAGAGATTCACATTAATTGTGAAGGAGAGAGAGTCAGTCGGGAAACCATGCACGATCACTGACAGGCAAGCTTCCACTCCAGCTTACATTCCAGTTTTGTCTCCATTGTTTCCCACAATTTATGCACCCTTTGGCCTGCTATATAGCTTGCAATGACATCTAATGGTTAAATGGTTAAAACTTACTGTACTCGAATATTTTCCTGAAATTCCATTACATTCTTTAACATCACCGGAGTCAAATTATACTTAGAAATGTTTCAGATATGTTAGAGTGTTTTTAAGACAATTTAGATTCATAAAATATTACCCAGAGGGAATACAGGAAGAGCAGTCATTAAGGATGCTTATCATTAGACTTTTAACCTTCATAGTTTCCCTGTCTTTCCTTACCGAGCAACTCCAGTGAGGACCATTCTTTCTAGAGCTGGTTCATTTATCTCTTTCTTTCTGGTTTGACTAAAGTCAAACATCAATTAGTGTTATTAAAGCAGAGTTGTTATGTAGATATCTCTGACAGAAGGATCTCCTCCTTGGTGTCTTTATCCTTTTTCTCTGTTGCTTAAAATCCCACTAGTACTCTCCAGAAAAACTGCATTTTCTCAATCTCCACTAGGAAACCTGGCCATGTTTTGCTTTTCCTGGTGACCTAGTGTGACAGGTCAGTATACTGTCAGCTGAGCAAACAGGTCAGCTGCCAACTCTTCCACCTGTAGTAGCCTGGCCAACATCCTAAACTAAGAGCCAGACTGGCTTTAATTAACTAAATAAAGATTCAAAGCAATAATATGGGCTGTCTTTATTGATCTCTGGGTTTTCACTATTAGGCAACACTAGGATAAATATTTTCTGGCTCTTCTAGAAACAGTACAGGATAGACCTTGAAGCCTGGATCACAGAGATAGACTAAATATCTCTGTGGATTTGAACCTATTTTCATTTTTCTTTCTTCTTATGGAAGGATTATCCCATAACCACAGGGAACCTTAGAAGAAAAGAACAAGTCTTGTTATACTCACAAGAAAGTCACTGGGAACCAACAAGCGTGTTTTGGTAGATTACTCATTGCACTACAAAGTTGTTCTAACTCTTCTCCTTTTTCAGTTTCCTCTCGTACACCAACCCCATCAGCAAGCTGGTAGATAGATAGATAGATATGGGCTGGCAGCTGTTTCACAGCTGAATCACTCCCCACATGATCCACATGGCAGCTTTGTGCAAGAATCATCTCCCCAGGGAACAGAACCAGTGCCTCTGGTGTGCAATGGACCCCTGTGAAAAAAAAAGACTGATCCCACCGACCTCATCCCTGGGGCCTTTGTATAACCTTCCTAGGGAGAAGAGTGGCCCCTGCTAGGAGCAGCATCCAGTTACAGGAAACAGGATAAATGCAGGGTCAGTATCACTGCCCTGTGAATGTCTCCAAGGCTTTCTACCACAGTGTTGTCCCTACTCTTTTTTTCCATCACCCACGATGCAAAAGATGCTTTGGCTATGAAGAGGTGCATTTCAGGACTGGGCAGTCAGGTTGAA
This sequence comes from Casuarius casuarius, assembly GCA_003342895.1. Classification (NCBI taxonomy): domain Eukaryota; kingdom Metazoa; phylum Chordata; class Aves; order Casuariiformes; family Casuariidae; genus Casuarius; species Casuarius casuarius. The sequence continues at coordinate 332,368 of PTFA01000147.1, read as the reverse complement.
TTGCTGTCAGTCCATCTGATGATAAAGCTGACCTTCTCCCCAGGTTTTGGAAAAGCCCATCTGATTCTTTCAGGACCTTTCCATTTCTGCCAGTTACTCTGAGTGGTGGCCAAGCCAGTAAACATAGCTGTGAGGGAGCCATTTTTCTCTCACCTCAAAGCTGGAATCTCATAAATCTCCAGGGTGTATCCCATCAAGTTGCTAGGTCAAAATCGTTTGGTCAAGATTTGCACCAGCCCCAAATTCACTACTTGGTGCCTCATTCAGGACTGGACCTGGTCAGGACTCAGACTCGGTATTATTCATCCTGCTGCAATTACACCGCAGCGAGGGGCAGCTCCTGATTTCCCCAGTCTGACTAACGCTATATCTGGGTCCTAAGATACCTGTTTCACCAGGGCACAAGCACTTTGTAAAAGCACTGTTTGTAACTATCTCCCTCTGCTAAGGGTCTATACAGGTCAGTGACAGTCTGATGGTTTTAACCATAATAAAGGATGTCTAAATGAGGTCTCAAAGAAAGTGTGTGCTACAAGTTACTGTGACAATAATCACTTTAGGGAGAAATCCAGCCTCACATCACAGTCCGCCTTCGTAATCCATTTAATGCTCAAACATTTTTTTTCAGTGCTCTGGTTCCTCCTTGATGTCCAGACAATACTAAGTCTCTGGAGCTGTGCTGACACCTCTTCAGTATGAATTTGTCTCACATCTACTCCAGCCTGCAGTCAGTCATGTCTCCCAGCTGTGGTTGTGTCCCCGAGGAGCCACAAAACATAGCAATGGGGAAATTCATAAAACGGGGAGAAGTTCCCTAGGGAAAGTCATTATTCCTGTGACCATCTCTAAGAGAGCCTCTGCACTCGAGGGAGGGGGTGAAGGAACATATTAGGGTGGAAGATCCAACAAAGCAGAGAAGTCAAGACTTTTGTGAAGAGGATGTTGATATTGCGGGGGGAGAGGGCACGTAGATGATGAAAGGATTTCTCCAGGGAACCATATCTCTGGTCCAAACCTCCAGGTGAAAAGGAGAATTTCCATCAACTGTAGCAGGGCAAATTATACATCCCCAAGCTTAACACAGCTTTACTGGCTCAGTTTGTTTCATTGCATCTTCATCAGCCACAAAGTTGAGACCATTTAAGAGGTGACAGTGACTCAGCTAAATGTACCATCACCCCAAATGAGACACAATCACTAACTGCATGCAGGTGCTTCTCCATGACTTGGCTTTAACCACCATCAGGAGTGGACCAGGAATCTCCAGGGACTGCAGTGACCCTGTTGAATTTCTCACTGCCACAGACTGAGGCCAACTTCTTGTCTTCCTCTTACCCGAGAGGCAGCTGCTTCCAGCTGCCAATGCTAGTTCTTCTTAAATGACTCTAGTTGTCCATCTGTGATTAGGTCCAACATACCTCTGTCTAAAGCTCATTAAAGTCAAGAGTATTATCTGCCCTGTTGCAGAAGATTTGCCGTTCTGCTTGAGCCAACATACAGACACAAAGGACAGGAACTAATGGGAGCTGAAACCTTCCTCATTCCTGGGAATATATTCACCAAGCATCACCCTCAGGGCGTAAATCCCAGGACATCTTTTTTTGCTAGACTGTTCATCCCAACAGACATTTATTCCTGTAAAAGTCATGCTCCAACAATTTCCCATTCTCCTCCCCAAATCACGTTGGCAGAGAGGTTTTATTTCACTTTGGGCTTGCAGCACCAACAACAGGAAGTGAAGCAGGAACCCAAGCAAACTTTTCCTAGCTGAGGGTTGGTTTTAGAATTAAAGACCTAGAGAAAGGTCTCCATTATGGGGGAGAGGGGAATGTCTATCTCTAGATAAGATAAAGCTCATGCTGTGTTTATCCCCTGCCACCCTGCAGATGGATGATTTTGTGGCTAAGGCATGAGTCCTGTGTTATTCCCATTTCTGCTATCGATGCAGACAAATCCTTTATGCTTTTTTTTTTTTTTTCCAATTTCCCCTGACATCAGCACAGAGATTTGCAGGGATTTCAAGGGGCATCAGATTGAGTGCTGAACCTCCTTGGGACACCGTTTCTTCATCAATACCACTTGCCTCACAGAGGAGCTTCATTCGTTATTCCAGGCAAGCAACATTATATCATCAGAGAGACAGCGTGAGCAAAGGCCAAAGTCATCATGTTCATACAGGTGCCATTAACAAGCACAGACACAAAAATCAATACAGAGCACTTCATGCCTTTAAGCTCCAGGCCCACACTGACCCTCGTTATCTGACACACCTTTTGTGGCCCACTCTGTTCCCTGCAAATAGAGACAGACACCTCCCAGCAAACTGGGTACTCCTTTCAGGAGATCCTATTCCTGAAAAATATCGAGCTGTAGAAGAAAAGAAAGCAGGCTTGTAAACTCCAATATGTCTGTAAGATGAGAAAGAAAGAGACAGAGGCTTATTTAAAATTAACGTCAGCCCCAGGGGATGGTACTCCTGTCTCTGTAGTTCAGATTTATTGCTGTGATGCTGTGTTTCCCATAGCCTCTTGGAGTCAAAGGGGACAGAACAACTAGCAGGACTTTATTGTCTTCCCATGACTGAGCGTTGGGTTTGTAATTAGAGCAGCTACTGATGCTAATCTGACTGCAAAGGGCACCAGAGCTGCCAGCTGATCTCCACCTCTCATGCTGCCGCAGCTTGGTGCATGAGATTTGCAGCTGAGCTGAAAGGTGGAGAATATACAAGACACAGCTCACAACGGGATTTCAGTATTTCCTTTGCCTTCCATTGTGGATAGACAGGTTTTCTCTTTCTGCTCTATTCACTCAAGCACAGTAAGCACCCCTCTGACCTGGGTGGTCTCTATGGTGTGATAGGTTTGGGGGAATTGGGTCCAAAATGAATATCTTGGTGATGCCATCGTTGGTCAAGGAACTCAGCAGGTGTAAAATCACATAATCCCACTGCTGCCAATGGCTGAGGCATCCCATTACCTGCGACAAAACAATGAGTTCTGGGCTCATCAAGCCTCAGAAGCAAAAGTGGGTTGGAGGTGGTCAACAAACCGTCCTTCCATACACGCATACAACTTTCTTAGGAACCCCACTGCCTATTTTCACACTACTGCTTATACAAAACTAGGTTTTATTGACTCTACAATCATTTGGGGGTGAGTCTGATGGTCCGTTTTATACTGTCTGATCTAAGAAGCACTTAAGTCAACAAAGTCTGCATGTTGGAGCATGAAAATCCCTGTTGTTCAATGAATCCTGTCTGTTTTGTCAGGCTGTCATTCTGCATCTTTCAGAAGGCTCTTCCTAGGGACCTTCTTAGTCCCAAATCCCTGTCACAATATGATCTTTCTATTATTTAATTCGTATCCCCGCAAAATCATCTATTCACCTTTAGAGTAAGTCACTAACATTCCACCATTTACATTTACGTCTTTGTCCCTTCTTATGGCAGGAAAAAAGAGACAGTCCTCCATCTTTCTCTCCTAGGTTTCGTTTTTGCATGGAATGAAGTGTTCTTCAGATTTCTGTCACAGTGTTTTGTAGTTAGCCTCTTCTGCCTGAGCTAACTGAAAACCATTAAAAGAATTAAGTGCTTCAAAATCAGCAACTGACAGAAATAAAGCCACCTCCCGACTGCCTTCCATTTTCTGCTGGCATCCCTGGCTTGCAGGTACAGAGACGGTGATGCTTTAAATGTCGTGCTCTCTCTCCTGCATTTTTCAGGAGTTTTGATTCTGGTGGGTCTCTCAAATGTCCCACTCCTCACCTACAAAGTGCTTATTTCTTTTGCTTTGCTCTAAGTATCATGGGCTGCTCAGAAATCACTCAGATCTGAAGAGTTCAAGAGAGGCTTGACTCTTCCATTAGTGTCTAAACTCCCAGTGCTGCGAAGCGGAAGGGACAACATGATTTAACAAACCCATCCCAGAGCTGTGCGAAGGTACAACTCCCCACAGTCAACAAGAGGGCACAGAGAGAAGAAAGCCTGCTGAGAAAGGATCCATTAGTGCTTGTCTTGGGAAGCTGGGTTGTCTTTCACCAAAGGTAGGAAAACAGATGGTCCTGCGCTCTTCATTTAGAAGATAGCAACAAGGCAGATATTGCCGTGGAGTGCCACCAGCTTCTCTCCTGCATCAGGACCCAATGCACCAGATTTCTCTGGCCAGCAGATGCTTCAGCTATGCTTCCTTGGTGTATGAGGCCCAGGAGTGAGCAGACAGCAGGTAAATGCAAATTCCTTAGTCATGGGCACTTCAAAGAAAGTGGCAAGAGTCCCTCACTCAGAGCAGGAGATATGATGGATTCTGCTGATTCAGCACTGAGAACATCTCAGTGCTGGCTTAGGAGAAGAAATTGGGATGCATCGGGGAAACAGGCAGAGGGAGGATCTACTTCACTCAAAACTCATGGCATGGGAACAGCCTGTCATCCCACCTCTGAGGATTTGAGATAACCCACTAGGCTCAGGACTGTTAGGGCCGTGGTAGCAAAAAGGCTGCTGGAAGGAAGTGGTCACTGAACACCCCAAACAGGTAAACCTCTCTCAGTAACTCCCTGAGGTCCAGATCGCAAGCAGTGCGTCACGCTGGGCATACAGACCACCATCACATCAGCAGCTAGCAACTCCCTGGGGAAAACCAAGCCAAATGACAGTTCTACGCAAAGGAAAGAAAGTAGGAGATATTTCCTTCCTTATCACATCTCCCTGAAGGAATGAATGAGCACATGGTGCTCAGCAAGACTGGGACAGCAGTGTAGCAGAAAGGCTCAGCGTGACATCTGTTTTGGTTTCCCACACAGAGTCCCCGGCCCACCCCTCAGCCTGCTGCCTCCATGCCTTTCTGCTTCCCAAGCCCAGCTTTTGTAACACTAAATAATAGCAGGCCTTGTTCCCTGCCTTGCTTGCTTTTCATCTAAATTAAAACTCGGCTAATCTCATTAAAGAGCTCACCCTGGTGCCACCATGTTCTTCGGATGCCCCCTAACATCATTAGGAACTTATCCAGGGAAACAAAAGGACATTACTCCATGCAGGGAATGAAGAATTAGTGCAGAGATGGGGCGTGCCTTGCAATTGTCCCCATAATCACTTGGCTGTGTGCAATTAATGGCTTTAATCCCTAGCTAAGTGCCACTGTAGCAGTGTGAAATTGTGGATGTGGGTGTCTGCATGGACACGGAGGTGTGCCTGAGACTGCAGCATATGGCTACAAAATGCACAGAAAGAGGGGAAGTGTGTTCAGAAGGTGGGAGGGTGGAGTGAAGAGGGCTCAAGTGGGTATGAAACAAAAGGTTTAGATGTGGCTTCAACTGAGATGTCAATCAGTTACAGATAATTACCTTGGATCACAGTGCTCAGCATTGCTAAGCAAGATGTTGCAGGTGTAGAAAGACACCAAAGCATACTCCTTGGAAGAGACAGTAGAGCTTCAGGCTATTCTCTTGAGAGACAGGCCTGGGTAAAGGTGTGCCACTGAAAGATGGGAGACAGGCTTTGTTTGTCCTCCTGACCTCTTAATACAAAAGCGAGGAGATATCAAATACCAAAGGAAAGGGGGAAAAACAGAACCAAGGGAGGAAAAGATTCATTATATCACTTTTCCAAGTTCACCTGGATAACTCACAACCCTGAGAAGCTGCTGAGCATTTAACAGAGTTCAACAAGCATTTCCGTGAGCAGAAGTCATAAAGCCTGGTTTCTCATGGAGCACAACCACATGGCTCAATTATCTCATTTCTAATAAGGTGTCTGAATGTTACTTCTCCTGTCTCTGGGGCATTGGAGATCGTTGTCTCCCATGTGATTCTCATGCATCTTATGAAGGTGATGCTTAGCAGACTTCTCCCTCCCTGGGAACACCACTGCCATCTCTCATTGCTTTCCAGCTACCAGTTTTGACAAAACACTAGAACTGTCTCATTTTGAGAATGTTCTCTGTCAGTTTGTGTGTACAGAAGTTATTTGTAAGGGATGAACGAGATACACTGGCACACAGGTGCATATGAACACATCCGCACAGCATGGCAGCAAAGACAGAACCATCTCAGGAAACCTGTCTAAATGGGTTAAGATACAGATACACATGACAAAACTACCCAGAGTTAAAAAGTATTATAAAAATAAGTCCTCATCCTTGAGAACTTAAGCAAATCTCTGAATATTGGGGATCAGGAGGGAAATTCCTGCACTAGGCTGCCTTGTAGTCACCTATTGCAACATCCAGCACCTTCAGGATTAGCACTGGAGACAGGATGATGGTTTGCCTATGGATTTTGGAGGCATCCTACAGAAATGGGAAGGTGCTCGGATATAAGCGAGTGGATCTGTGGACACCCTCTGAGAGTTTGGGAGAGAGATACAGGGATCTAAAGCCAGTCTGCAAGATGCCCAGAACACCTGTCAGGAAAAGGGGCAACACAGTTTGATAAATCTGATGGTCAGAAAAGAAAGTTTCTCCAAAGTCATGTAATCAAACCTTGCATAATCCTGCCAAGAATATATGTCCCTGCCAAGGACATGGTCCTTCTGCTCCAAGTGTCCATCTGATCTTACTGTTCCCATCTAATCCAGTGACAGAGCTTCAAATATTGAATTCAGCTATTTCCACCATCAGCTCCTCTGCAAAAGACATTTTTTCTTCCTTCCCTCTTTTGTCTAGAGATTATTTCTTCCCTCTTATTCCTTCAGATAATTTTAGAAAGAAGCTTTCTTTGTATCTCTTCAGGCTTGGAACAATGCAGAGGAAAATATTTTTCTCTTTCAGGCTATACTTCTGAGAGATGGGTCACTACAGTCATTCATCTCTGGGTTTCTAGTTTTCATTCAGGCCTATGATCACTGTAGACATGTTTTGTGTGTGCTTGGGGCAAAGAGGAGGGAAGAAGTCATGTTTTTTGGCTGCTGAGAAGCCTGATGAAGTGAGACATCTGAGTAGTGATCTATTACAACCCAACTTCTTGTTGCTGATCTGATCTTTCCAGCACCCCGCATATTGGACTTTTATTTATTATTATTATTATTAGGGCCTGCTCTAGGGATGCAAACATATTTGTTGCTCAGCGGGACTTCCAGCATCAAGGGCTTTAGTATCAATGTTGCTTCTTCTTGGAGGTGGAGCTACACAGGACTGGAGTGTGTTTTTTATTGAATTTCTGGTTTTGATCTTGCAGGCCTTTGTGACGAGGGAAACGCGTGCTGCTTTGACTGAGATCAGAACCACAGCAACACTTTGTATATTGATTAGCTGAGGGAATTGCTATGGCTTGACTTTGCAGCCCATTGCAGAAATGTTTCTACACAGCAGCTGTGTGCAGGTTTGCAGTTTTTGGAGAGAGGTGTGTCTGTAATCTCAGTTCAGTCGGAATTTATAATGGATAATATCGATTCAGTGTTTGCTGAGAATGAGGTGACAGAAACTTTGGAGAGGGAGAAGGCAGGAAGTGAGGGAGGAGGAACAGACAGAAAGATGACAGGTTTGCCTGCAGCAGGGCAGGACAAGCTCAAATATTTTGGGGTAAACAGTGGTTAGGCAAGCTGTCAAAACCAGGCTGTAAGTTGGAGAAAGGTCTGTCAATGCCAGACCTCTTTCATGCTGAGAGGCATGACACATACCCGCCAATGGAGTTGTGAGAGTGTATGAACTACATCGGGCCACTCTGGGACGTGTCTCCAGGGCTGGAGATCTGTAGGGCATATCCATGCCCAAGGGTGTGCGAGTGTGGAGGGAGGTGGTCAAAAGAGGTCACAGCTCACTTGCTCTGTGTGCACAGAGATGTGGACATGCTAAAGAATATGATTTCTTTTCTTTTCTTTTCTTTTTTGCAAGCCATGATTATGCTGCCTCTTTCCAGTCTCCCTCCAAGTGCCCTCTCCCCTCTCAGACAATTCATTAAGGCATAGGAATAGTGATACTTAACATTGAAATTCATCATTAATTCCTCAGTCTTTTATTGTCGTAACATTAGCAATAATGAACTCTTCTTGCATTGATGTCGATTTCGTATGTCATCTCCCCTAGAAGTGCTTCATAACTTAGCATTAATTAATGATGACTTATTGCAAATTGTGTTACAGCACTGATAGCACTTCTGGGTAGCTAAGTGTCACCAACCGCAGCCATCAAACTCGCTGCAGAAGCCAGGCATCGTATGGGACTAATTGCTGTATCACACAAAGACATCACCTTTGGATCTGCACAGGAGAGGAAGGATGGTCCATGGCTTGGGATTTGAACTTGATTCAATTCTCAGCTCTGCAATCAACCTCGAGCATAGCCTCTGGCAAATCATTTAAGACATTTTATCCCTCCATACTGCCACAACTGCAGCTGCATGAAGTCTAGGGCAGGTTGAAACCCCAGCTGTTATGTTTTTGGACCCCGTTCAAGAGCCACTCTGCTCCTCCCCAGAGCTGGCTGCATTTCCGTGATGTCTGCAAGGCTCCTTCAAGATTGAGAGGTGCTGTAGAAATGAAGGTGTCTCCACTTCACGGAGCTTTGGCTTCTGAAGGATCTACCTGCCTTTGCTCACCCACACTTCGATGTGTCACCACCTACTGCCAAATCCAGCTGGGTACAAACCCTCTACTGGCAATTCAGTCCAAGGGGGAGTTTGATCTGAAGGTACATTTGCGTACAGCTCCTCAGGGGCAGACTGCAGCTAAATTGCTGCTGACCATCCTGCTAAGACTAGTGAAATTAGCTCTGGCCTGTCATCCTACACCTCTGTGACAGCAGTGGTGACAAATCCTCAGTGTCCAGCTAACTAAACAGTTCTGGAGCTGCATTCATACTGCTAAACTCTCCTAGCTTCCAAAACAGGGTGTCCTCATCCAAATCAATCATTAGGAATGGTCTTCGGTCCACACTAAAAGTTTATGTTTCCTGGTGCTGAGGCCCACAGCCTGGCACTGCTCAATTTACTAGCATAGAGATACTCTCATGTCACAGCTGTCCATATATGTAATATAGACAGCAGCTTTTACCCACTGGAAAGGACAACTGATATGGTAAATACATTGGGAGATAGTCAGTATCAGCAGCAGGAGTCCTAAAACAACTCGGCAAAGACAGAAAGGTGGGAAGACATCAAGATACGAAGCAGCAAAGGGAGACAGGATAAACAAGGTGATAGTCACCAAGAGGTAGAAAGATGGAGGAATGGACAGATATCCACCAAATAGCTACCAGATATCCTCTGCCTTGACAACCTAGAGACGGGACAAATCATGGAGAGGGCCAAGATATTAGACACAGTCCTGCAAGACCAGACCAGGCAATTGGTCTTGGAGTGCACCACACACTCTTCTCCCAGACATAAAGTATGCGAGAAAGACAAAGCACCAGCACAAGGAATCCAGCTGTCTGAATAAGGCGTCAAAACCCCTGCACGCTTCAGGTTTTGGTGCTTTCCCGAGCTGTCTGCACCACTGACAAGGGAGTTACAAGAGACCATGTTCACAGATCTGTTTCCTTCAGCCTCCTCTATCATCAACAGGGTTCAATTCGCACAAAAAAGAACATACATTTATATGTGTGTGTACGTATATAAATATACATATATATGTCTATGAATTTACTCCAGAACACAGCAGGTCACATCTCATCTGATTATGAAAGGAGCCTGAGGGGAAAAGTTCAGATGTAAGCATCTACAGTTCAGATATCTGGGAGTAAGATTTGTCTCACAGATGAAGACACCCACATTTAGGTGTCAACCTGTAGGTGTTTCCTTGTGAACTGCCTATTTGAGCTCTTGAGGTAGTCACAGGTGATCTGGTCCGTGTAGTCTGTGGAGTCCCATTATGGTGAGATTAATTATAATGGGAGCTCAGACACCAACTTTCAAGGAGAGACCCCTGTGCAGATACCTACATGTAGATGCCTTCATCTGAATGCTGAATCTCCCATCCACAGTTGTTCAGATAACTTGTCCTCCCCCGTGAATTTAGCAATGTTAGGAAGGTAGCCTGAGACTCAGAAACTCCTCGCATACAATAATTTGCCTGGGAGGAAAAAATAAAATGAGAGAAGCCAACTTTCATTAGCATTAGGAAAGACTCTAAGGGAAAGTGTTCGCTTTGTTGTAAGTGACAACATGGTTAGCAGCCCAAACTGTTCCTTTTGGCTTGACAGGAATGGGGCTCCAGTCCCAATTCTACCATTTCTGCGTATATTAAATAGAATATAACGCTAAACAGAGCTGTTTTCCTTGGAGCAGAGATGCAACCACCCTCTTCCCAGATATTAAAAATTCAGGCAGAAGCTGGTGTTTAATGAGTTGACTTGCAAGGTACTGAAGCCAGCTACCACCTGTCAGTGTCTTCAGATGTGCTCGTAGACCTTAATTAATAGTTGCCCTTTGTTTCATTTTATTCCTCCTCTCCCCAGCCCCACCCACCTCCTTCCTCCCCTTTCAGTTTGGGTTGTTTTAGAAGACAGAAACCGGCCCCAGGGAGATGCCTTCCAAAGTCAATCAGAAATTCATTTCAGGAGGGAGCCCAGTCAGAACTTTTCATTTATTCGTCACTGGCTAGTGAATTCTAAACTAATCGGCGGGACAAAAGCAGCCAGCCAAGCATGCAAATCAGATTAACAATTTGCACCTTTATGAAAGGGATTAGCTGCTCTGCTTGGTGTGGATGCTTTAAGAAATCAATGCATCTGTCAAAAACTGTAACCTTACTTGTCTCCCCAACTCCATACTTGGGTTGGTTAAGATAATAATAATTAATTAACAGCCTGGTTTAGATTGCATCTTCTCCCAAATGGGATTAATCTTGTATTTCCTTAGGGAGCTGATTTTCCAGGCTGGCTGCGAATTTATTCTTCACTGCTGTAATACGTGATGGTGTTTGCATGCTTTCAGGGTCACAGCTACAGCAGGGAAAGCATGTCTAGTGGTTAAAGCAGTGGAGCCGGTTTAGGAGTGTGTCCAAATCCCATAAATGCCACATGTGACTTCAGATAAGTCACTTAATCACCCTTTCTCACACCCTATATTTACCAGATCAGTCAAGGCAAGCGGATTTACAAGGATGATTCATCCATAAAGAGCCAGGGGACACTGCTTCTATTTCTGATTCCACTCTGAAACTTGGTAAAGTCACTTAACTTGCATGTCGTGGCTTCCCAGCTGCAGAGGGAGGGCGATATTAGTTCTTCTGTAACCTGAACGGCAGCCCTAGACCAAGGCACTTGATCGCAGACGTCCCCAGCTTCAGCGTCCTTTGGAGAGGAGGTGGGCTTTGCGGATGGTGGCATTTCAGTAGTATGTCACGCTTCTTTGTTCAAATGGGGACAGCTCAGGTGACACCTCTGAATTGCTCTTCCCCACAGCGACTTCTAGGCAGTGACTACCTTTTAGCAGAGATAGGCCTGAACTTCTCCTGAAGGAACTTCTCCAGAGTGGAAATAAGCCTATCTCTAAGAAATTATGGAAATAAGCTTTTCCCTAAGAAATTGTCCCTCACACATGTGGGGAGGGAAAGGGTAAAGACATCCAGTAAAACATCAACCCCCCCCGCCACACACACACACATGCAGTGCAATATCTTGTGATGCTGCAGAAAATAGACCCTCCAGGACCCATTTTCAAATCAAACAAGACAACAGCCTTCCCACTCGTTAGCTGAAGTATTTAGGCAAAGCAACCCATGAAGGCCTTGCACTACCAATGAATTCTCCCCCTTTCTGCTTCCCTGTTGCCCTTCACAGACAAATCCTCCAGCATGGAGGCCTTGTGAGCTGCTAAAGAAAGCAGCCCTGCTTCGAAGCTGCAGGCTCCTTTCTTTTGTGCCCTGTTGACATGACAACCTGTTTAAGGCCAGCAAATGTCATTTTCTGCAGCATCGTGTCCCATACCTTGCAGTGCTTTTCCACAATAAAAGAGGGAGTGAGGGAGAAAAGAAAGGAGAGGGAGAAGCAGGAAAAGTAGCTGTCAGGACATGTGTGCAGTGCCCAGCGTGTCCTTTCAGGTGTGAAAGGGAACATCTCTGCTCTCCTCCTCTGCGCAGCTCCCATGTGCATCCAGGCAGAACGGGGCAGCTGCTACACGTTACCGGAGAGGAGGGGCTGTCAGAAGCTCTCAGGCGCTAGGACCACATCTTAATAGAGGAGCTGCAGAGGGGACTCGCATCTCTTGCCACAATAGCTCGGTGGCTGCAGTGGCTGTATCTGTTGTTGGACAGCAGTGTGAGGATGGCTTGCTTGAAAGTGGCAAATCCTAGAGCCTGTAGAAAGGAGCTGATTGTCCCTGTCTCCTCTCATTTTTCCTCCTCTTTCCTTCCCAGCTCCCCTAACCTGGGCTGCTTCTCTTCCCAGCACAGCCAATCCTAGTAACACCTGGGATATGGATTATGAGTCTTTTACACAGTAGCCAACCGATATTACAAAGTCTTTGGGCCTTGTCCTACTAAAGAAACTCCAGGTCTGATTGTCCTTTGGCAGAAATCCCTTAATACACTGCAATAACTTAGTTTGTGTGTATGGAGATTTCATGGAAATCTCAGGTGATTGAAACCGTTTCCCTTGCATTGATAGGTTATGGCTTCTGCAGCTTCAAAATAGACCCCAGTCATGCACTGACACGTGCAGAGGTCTCTCAGTTCTGTAGCCACTCAGTGCAAAATCTCCAAGACCTCCCACACTACCATGGTGGTAAAAATAGGGTGGTACGGGGTGGTGAGCTACAACAGTCCAAGTACTTCTACGTACACACCATGCAGGTTTCCAGGTAAGACCCTCTGTATTGCCATTCAACCTGATGCAGCTCGGGGTAGCAGAGAGATGCTGAGCAGCAGCCATTTTAGGACTACTTTTGGCATAAGAAGTGGTCTTACCAGGGGGAAGTTATGCTAATTTACCCCATGTCTGATTTAGCACCACTTTGCATGAAGGAGCTCTGCATCTCACTGCAGCATACAAGGCAGGCACATCCTTTGCTTCCAGCTTTCCTTTCCAATTTGCACATAACAGTCCTCCTGGCAGCTAATTTTATGTATATTTATCCTTTCAGCCTCTCCAGACAAGGTCTAAACTGCAGTGCTGGTTAGTTCAGGTAATCAGTTTGAAGGCTAACCCCTATAATGACTTGAACACTCCCTAATCTGCAGTCCTTTTCCAGACTCCACAATACCTTCTCCCCTGAGGAAGAGCCATTCCCTGCATCCTCCACGCCAAGGAGGATAGACAGGAAAGTTTAGCTCTGTGCTCCTTCCTCACTATGCAAGCAACCCCTGCTGTCTCATCTCAGTCAGATTATTAGTGTCTTTCTGTCCTCTATTTGCTCTTAGCAGATGGATCAGGGCAGTGCTGTAATTCAAGCATTACCCAGTCATTGCAAGCCCCACACTACAGTGCACTGCTTGTCCAGCCATGGGCCTGTCTGCAAAGCAAGGACAGAAACACTCCCTTCATCCTACCACAAGCGAGTCGTGTCAGCCCGGAGGTAGGTGAACATCTCCTGTTAGACATACACACAGCACCTAGTATTCAAATTCACCTTTGGTTGTGGACATAGAACAAATATATAAGAGAAAATAGCATTCAGAGGGGGTTGGGATGGGGCGGGAAGCAGTGTGGAAGGGAAGAAAATAAGGACAGCAGGATTTGGGATGAGCACATCAGACAAAATTAGAATTTGGGTCATATGCCAAGAAAATGCTTCTTCCCTCAACAAAGGCATGAGGGAAGTCCTGGACATACTTGTGCATCAAGATGAGCCAACCTCTGTGGCTGCTGAGATCTCATCAAGCAAGGAATGAATTCTCCCTTTGAGCCAAAGTCTTTCCCTCTCTAGAGCTGTGGCAGAGACACATCAGTGTACATCTATTAAGCAGTTTGTTATTGTGACAGCTGACACAGCGATTGCTTGGTATGAATTGCAATTACCATCCAAGCACAATACATGTAAACTTTTAAAATAGGCAGCTTTAACTAACCAACAATTCTGCTTAAAGGCCTGGGACTTCTCCTAGGAGGAGGAGGCTACTGAAAAGCTAGTAGCCCCTGTTCCAAAAGGGACATGTGCCCAGCCAACAGCAGGGTTGGGCTTTTGTGGGGAAGGATGCTCAGGTGTTAAAAAGAGAGGATATTTTTACTTTTTCCTTTGCCAAGCACTAAGAGAAATTCCTGGATCAGAGCCATCCCACTCAATAACCCCATGGGCTAACGGGGAAGGTCTGCTCCCATTTCCTTTCCCCACACTGAGGGAATGAAGCACTAAAATTTAATTGGAGGTGGAAGGAATTCTGACGAGAAAATTTTTAAAAAGTGGTGGGGGCAAAAATCTCTGATTTTGGAGGTGCACGTTTTTTGTCCCATTTTTAATGCTGTGAGTTCTCTGGCCTTTAACATACAGAGGGGTTCTGCGTCCATTTCTTGCAAGCTCTCATGGAGGGCCAGGGAATGGAAGGAATTGCAATCATCTGAAGCCAACAGTCCAAGGATGCCCCCAGAGACACCCCAGAAGGTTCCCATATGGTCCAATAAACTACTAGGGCTGATTTCCTGGCAGCGGCTGTAGTAGGCAGTTGGAACATAACTGGCCCAAAATGGCTTGCCGCCCTCATGCATGCTGAACACAGCTGAGCTGTGATCCTGCCACAAAGTGTCCCAGGAGCAATAGCTTCTGGGATGCAAGCTGGGGGCTGTGAAAAAGCTCATCCATAGCCTTGGAGGTGAACCACCACCATAGGGCACAAATCGGCTTGTTTGCAAACAGTTCTGGTCTCCAGCAGATGGAAGACTTTCTCACGTGGAGAAGACTCTCAGGCATACAGGGAGAGTATGAACATTGTTAGGTCTTCTACTGTCCCCCCACCTCCTCCAGCAAAGCTGTAAAAAGAAGTCAAGGCCAAGCTGCCAATTTTGCTCTATCCTTTGCACTTTCGGAGACAAGCAGCATCGGCAGCACTCATGGCTGTCCCAGACCTGAAGGCCTGAGTTTGCCTCCCTGGGAGGAACTGTGAGTCCAGTCATTAAGTAGGACCGAGAATGACACATCGTTGTCCCTTCTTTCTTGTTGCCTGGTGTCCATGGGCTGGTATTGAATGACAACAGAAGCACTG
Source organism: Casuarius casuarius (assembly GCA_003342895.1). Classification (NCBI taxonomy): domain Eukaryota; kingdom Metazoa; phylum Chordata; class Aves; order Casuariiformes; family Casuariidae; genus Casuarius; species Casuarius casuarius. The sequence continues at coordinate 317,304 of PTFA01000147.1, read as the reverse complement.
AACATGGAGAAAGAGGCGAGGCTTGCAATCTCTGAGTAGTTTTAACCTGCTCGCTCCATGGCTAAACCCATCATTTCACCTTGCCAGGCTGCAGTCCAGCCCTTAGTCTGTTGTTATCTTCTTCAAGGGCCACCCACAGTGCAGTTCCTCCCCTTGCTCATCTTTGACAGTCATGGTGGAGATGGAAAATGGCGGACATCTTCAGAGCCCTCCTGCACAGCTTCCAGCATGGCTGACTCTGCTTCACGCTCTTCCTGTGTTCTCCTTCCTTATCCCCCAAAATACAATCCCTGGGACAGTAATTAACAGGTAATGTGTACACAAAAAAAAATTTGTTTTTTGGTCTGATACCACAGCTCTTTAAATTCCCTTCCTTCAACAGCTCTGTACCTCAACTTTTCCCGGCCAGACAATTTTAACCTTCTTTTTGTAGTGTGTGAATTCCAGTGCTTTGATTTGTCCCATGAGACAAGATTCATCTTACCTAATATTAGATGTCTACCACGTTGATCGTCTGCAGCTACCTTTAGTGTCTACAGTCACCTTCGGGTGCTTTTATAGTCTGCAGAGAGAAATAAGCACTGCCAGAACATGAGTCATCTGACCTATTTGAGATGTCTACTTTAGAATGAGATTAATCAGGCTCTGGAAGCACCTGTTTTTCTCTGACTGAAGCAGGAGTCTAGACAACCAGCTCAGATGAATTCAACCTCGGTGCCTTTTTAGGTGCTCATCTCCCCAGGATCATTGGCTGTAATGAACCCTCCAGCAATTTTCTCAGGCCTGCTTTAGCTGATCTGTACTTTGGTCCACGCTGTGTTTCAGACAGCTAATTATGATAACCATGACCTAATGAGAACAAGGGCTGCTGGTGACTCCTGCAAAAAAAGCAGATCTCATTTTTGCCCTTCAAGGAGGCTGGGAGACAGAGCATAAAGATACCAGGCCAGGCAAGAGCTCTTGGCTTGAGTGCTGGGCCCAAACAGGTAAAGGGGGTGTAAGAGGGAAAGGGTAGCTTTGGAGGTACATTTGTACTGCCAGGTGACGAGGATCCTGCCTGTGCTCTGCCTGTTTTTCCTGACAGTGCTGGCTGTTAGCTTTGCTGAAATCGAGGCTTAAAGGCTGTATTTAAACTAGGAGCCAGGTTCCCAGAGCTGAGCGCATGCTGGGGAACTTCTCACCCCAATTCCATGTTTTAGCATGCAGTGTCCTGACCATGCAGCATTGCGCTGGCCATAAACACCTGCACAGATGTCCTTTGGAAGGAGCTCCTTGTGCAGGAGGGGACTCCAGTGTTGCAAAAGAACTGCCACGTGCTCTGATCAGATCTCCAGGCTGGACAAGGGAGGGAAGAGGATCCCAGGGGACACCACAGCATGCATCTACTGGGCTTTTGACATGCACTTGAAGAGTCACAGCCAGTGTATCTGCTGATGAACTGGGCTGAGGGCTGACCACCCTGCCCACACCTAACACATTCAGGGTGCAAGAAGAAGAGCTTGGACCCACAGAAATGCACCAAGAATGCACCAAGTGCTTGGACACTCTTCCTGCATGTGTTTCAAGAAATCAGAATGCATCCATGCCTGAATGCAAGCTAGTGTGTAAGAGTACAGAGTCTGAGCTTGCGAAAGGGCTCTGACCTGTACTTAACTGGTGGGAAAGACATATCCTTGAAGACCGTCCTTGCTGTTGACATCTCATGATTGGATCCAAATGAATTTAAAGGGGGAGCAATAGCTGGTGGACTACAGCAGGAGCTGTGCTGCAAGCAGGATCCTGAGAATTGGTTCTGGGAGCAACTCCAGGTTTCATTATCTCATTGGACTCTCTACCTCTGCTTTGATCCAAGACAGACCATGGCAGGAGCAAAGCAAAGACTGTCCCAGCTTTTGCCTGTTAAAACCACAGGGAGAGTTTGAGCCCAGCTGAGTCTGTGCTTGCTGATTCTCTCAGCCAAAGACTTACAGTCATTCACATCTCTTTTGCTCTCCGTCAATCCCACTCCCATACTTCTGCTTTCCAGGTGCCTTTGAACTGCCACCACAAAGATGGGTTCTCCATCCCATCAGTGGAGAACAGGATTGGCTATTTCGAATGCATAAAGTCTGTATTTTCCTCTCCCCAGAAGCAATGAGGAGGGAATGTTCTACTCAGTAATGTTCAACCCCTTCCTGCCTCTTCTCAAGGTGCCCTTGTCAGATGAGCATGTTAAATACACATCTCCTTATTGGTCTTGCAACCAGTCATGAATAAGATGATGCAGGAAACAGGACTGAACTGCACACATGCACACATACACACACACAGAGGAATGTCCTGCTTCTCGCCTGGCGCTCATGGCTGTTGCTTCCTGGAGAGGAAAGGAATTCCCTGAAGTCCATCACAGGAGCCTGTTCTCAGCCTGCAAGAGCAAGGCAGCATTTAACATCAGATGAAACCGGTGAATGAGAACACAGGAATAGGCCCAGGGGTGAGATGATGTTCGGAAATATAGATAATTGTAGCATTTTAGGAACAGATAGGTTGAGGAAAGAGGACTGAAGCTTGTGGTCTTGCATGCCCCCCTCTGCCCTTTCTTTTCAGCATTGCTGTTCCTGTAGGAGTCATTCATCCATTTGGACAAAAAATAGGCAATATGGGACACACTGTGTTCACGCAGCATGAACTGAAGAGCAGCTCATGTCTCTTTGCCCTAGATCTTGGCTGAAGTTTCAAGACAGCCGTCAATAAAGGCAAATCAATGCCAGGGAGTGTTTAAATCTGGAGCTTTGGTGCTGTTCTTGCTCAGATGCAATAAAAAACAAGCTAAATGAGCCAACTCTCACAGTTAAACTAGCTCACTTTTTATTTTGCATCTCTTGTTTCAGGCAGAAGGAGGTACACAAATGTGAAATGGTGGAGAAAAATACTGGGAAAGGAGGAGGGTTCAGATTAGAGGAGTGCCTGGGAACACTGGAGGCTATTGGCACCAGATCGGTTTCATGGATTCATGAGCAGAGAAGACCAAATCAGCAGCTCCTGTGAGTCACCAGTGACGAAGCCACGTCAGCAGACAGTAGCTGAGTACGTAGCCTTGAGACTCTCTTGCCAGCCCTGCCCAGGCTCATTCCCCTCCAGTGGGGCTGTAAGCTGTGCCGACCGGTGCTGTATTTTGTCATGGCTGAGAGCAAAGCCTGGACAAGGGGACTTTGCAGCCAGATGTGAGGGATCAGACTGTCTAGCCATGAGCCGCAATAATTTCATCTACTCTTGAAAGAAGTCACTAACTAGAAAACCCACTCAAGGCAAAGGAAGAAGGGGAGGGACGTTTTCTTTCTCCGTCACAAGAACACAAGCCAGGACAGACGGTCAGTATTTCTGAGACACATTCCCTTACCGCAGTCCAGAAAGTCCTGCAGTACATCCGCTCTGCGCTCTGCTCTCCCCACACTTGTCAGAGGACTCCAAATTTGCCTGCTGCAAAAAGTCCCAGGAGACTGTGACAGAGAGGAGGCATACAGAGGAAGAAGCATTTTAAACTATTTTTCTACCAGGAATATGGCTTATTGTTACCAATATGCATCATCTACCACCCTGTCTTCCCGGAATTCCTTCATCCTCACCTACATTTGTATCTGAAGGGTACAAATTCCCTCCACTCATGCTGGCAGGGAGGATGCTGTCTAGCACCAGCTTGTTGCCCCAGCCAGCACTGCTCCCATTAAACAGACGGGTCTGGACCCCGGTGAAGTTGTGTGGTGAGACATTTCCCCTGTATTGGTGACCCTTGAATCCACCCCTACATTTCTGTGCTTATCCCACTCATTGAGATGTTGCCCCTGTGCCAGGGATTTCTGGGAAGTTTCTCTGACCTCCCTCCAGGTCAGATTTCAGATGCTGTTGACCACCTCTAAGCCTCAACAGGACAAAATTGTGAATTAACAGCTGCAGCCAGAAGCATCTAGGTGCACGAAACTGAGCCTTCCAACATCAGCCTCCTCCTGAACAGCCACTCTAGGCAATAACTTTAACTACAGTAATTAGTCACTGTTTACTCTCTCCATGTCTCGTGTTATCACTGGAATATGTCTCATCTAAATCCGGTGGCCAAACAAATTAAAACTAATGAGGCCATTAGGGTCATCTTAACATACAATGAAAATGGGAGAGCTTCCGGAGAAAGCATTACTGCCAGACTGGGCACGTGCTGCACTATGTGCTGCTGGCAAAGCCTGATTTCCAAACAATATTGGAAAGAAAAGAAACAGATGAACTATATACAGAGATGAAATAGCACCAAATTTAGGATGTGGCAGGACAAGGTTCCCTGCTGCCTCCTGGGGCTTTTAAAAATGGCAAACAGAGTGGGAGCAGCAGGCCTGGACAAAGAACTGATGACAGAGATTTTAGTTAATGGATAGGACATTGACACATGATGCCAAAGGAGGATTTGTGTCTGCTCAGACACCAGCTCCCTACGCAAGTCACTTGACCTCCACAAGTAAACAGGCTTAGTGCTTGAACAGAGACTTCAGACCGAATGTCACCTTATTAATTCATATGTAAGTGGTTACCTAGGCACAGCCAAAGATGCAGAGGGAACTGGATATGAAGCTTTCCACAGTCTCTATCATATATCTTCAGCTACAGACATGGTTGCATCACATTTCTGCTGGCCCAAGAGCCCGCCAGGGTAGAGGAGAAGTCTTAATGTAAGGAAGAAGAGTCTTGGTTTTCATAAATTTAATAAATTTTCATAAATTTGTAAATGGCACAGAGGCAACATCTCAATGAGTGGGATAAGCACAGAAATGTAGGGGTGGATTCAAGGGCCACTGATAGAGGGGAAATGTCTCACCGCACAACTTCACTGGGGTCCAGACCCATCTGTTTATTTCATAAATTCAGGGCTGCTGGGAGATCAAAATGCAAGAGGAGGATATGCAGTCATGGAAAAATTATAACTCAGACAGAAATGGGAATGACTCCTTTTAGGAGATAACAGACCAGGATAGGAAGCTCATCTGTGTGGAGATCAACCCTGTCCTGAAGACAGTTCCCTGTGGGAAGCATCAGTATCTATGTCTATTTGGAAAAGGGGGAGAAAATCCCATGCTAGCCCTCCAAGGCAAGAATCAGAACCTTCATGCTCCACTTCTGTCTTTGAGAGAGAGATAATGGATAATAATCCATAACAACCCTCCCTCCCCACCCACCCCATCTTGACATGATGGTGTCATGTGGAGGAAGACTTAAAACTGCAGCTGGAGCAAGTGCTTTCTCGTAGGGCTTGCAGGAGACCTCAGCCCTACTAGGCAGCCCAGTTCCCCCTTCTCCTCGTAGCTAGGATTCCTCAGGCTTTCACCCGCTCCACCACCCTTGGCAGCAAGCAGGTGGTGAAGGGGCAGAGGGAGGCAGAGAGCAGCCCTGAGACGAGAATTTGCAACGTGCCTTGGAGTTGCCCGGCTGGTTTTCCTGCACACCCACAGCCTTGTGCTCCCACTTCTCTATGCAAGCTGGTCTCATCTGCCTGCCCATTTATCTTGATTTTGCCTCCTTCCCTGCTATGCACAAACTTCTGTCATGCTACACCCGCTCCTCTTCCCACTCGTCCTCCTCCCTTCTTGGTATTCAGCTCACACGCAGCAGGAACTGTTTGCAGGGGCTGCAGCAGCCAGAGGAGGGAGGAAAACACTCTCTCCCCTCTTGGGTTAGGTCTCTGCTGCAGCAGAGTGACAGCCACAGCTTCGCTCTTGGCCACCTCCACCACGTGGCAGCCCCTCTGGGAATGGGGCATCCTCTGATAACAGCAGTCTGCAGCCTCAGGACTTTCCACACTAGGTTCATCCCATCCCAAAGGAGTTCCTACAGGTGAGGTGGGCTGGGTGGATGTGCTAAGTAGCCACCTCTCTCCTCTACTCTCTTTCTTACCTCAGGACCTTCACACACACATATAAAATAAAAATAAAAATAAAAATAAAAATAAAAATAAAAATAAAAATAAAAATAAAAATGCCCACAGGTTCCCTACTGGTTTGGTAGGAAAAATTTTATTCTGGTTTGCTAGCAGCCACGTCTAAAGGCCTGCAGATTCCTTAAGACCAAGGCCCTTGCTAAATGGGCAAAGGTAGTAGAGCCAATGACTGGCACAGCAGCATTTCAGAGTTTTACTTGAAACAAATCGTTAAAAATGAGGACTGAAGAGGCCTTAGAGGCACATATGGCTGTGAGCTCCTACTGTTGCCCACAACCCCTCTGAATCACTCCTTATGGCTTTCTCTGGCTGCTTCCAACCCC
>PTFA01000147.1:219673-310955 GCA_003342895.1 Casuarius casuarius | reverse complement strand
CGCCCCAGCCAAGGCAACTGCAAGAGGATGTGGGAGGTGGTGGGGAGCTGGAGCTACCACAGTCACCTGCCCTCTTCAACCCCTTTCCCACACAGCCTCCTCTGGCTGTTGCTGCCCCCCAGGAACTGGTGGAGGAGGCTGGGAGGGGCAGGACATTAAGGGGAGCAGTGGTGGCTGTCTCTAGGCTGTCTCTGTACACCTTACCTCTTTTGCCTCTTCATACAGCTCCCGCCACCCAAGTGTAGAAGAGGAAGGCCCTAGTGCCCTGAAGATGTTGCAAAGGGGCCAAGGAGGTGCTCTCTGCATCTCGCCCTCTCCTCAGCTTTCTCAGCCTCCATCACCCAGCAAGAGCATCGTCTGCTCTGCACAATACCAGGTCAGCAGCAGCACAGCCCAGAGGATGTGGTGGGAAGAAGGAAGAAGGAGAGGGGCTCTGGGGACACGCTTTGGTGCCAAAACCCCTTATGGGCACCGCTGTCAAAATCATGCAGCTTTGAGAACACGTGTCAGGTGCTGGGCACAGAATATCTGAGTCTTGCATTAGGACTCAGTGGGAAACACAGGGCATTGTCTTGGTCAAGAGATCAACCGAGATGGCCAAGAACAGCATGAAGAAATCTTACGTGGAAGGCAGTGCGTCATGCACTTAAGAATCTGAGTCTGCACACAAACAAGAGCAGTCTGCTTGCCTGCCCTAGCCCTTTTCCACTACAGTCCAGCACAATGTGAAAAACAGTCTGTCAGAGAATGGGGCCCATTATGGGCAAACACACCAGCAGGGATAGTGGTTGCTCTGCAGCAGCTTCAATTGGACAGAGGAAGTTAAGGATGGAAGGGTTATTTCCCGAGTTCTGTGAAAGAGGACAGGAGGAAGGAATATGTCTTTAAGGGTCATGAAAAACATCTGTAGGGGAGATGCCAAAAGAGATGAGACATTAAAACCCTAAATACAGCCTTTTTGTCTTGGACAGGGGACATGATGTTGGTAGTTTTCATTTATTGCTTGTCTTACTGTTTCTGGAGGATGAAGCGAGGACACCTGTCTCCTGAGGCCTTGGGAGGCTCCATTCTCCAGTACCCACTCATCCCAAAATGAGACATATGCAGACTGGTGGCAGCATCTGGAATATAATTCAAGGTGATAAATAACATACAGCTTAGAATATAGGGCACGAAGTTGCAGGACATTACAGATGGTATCTCTGGCCTTTGAGTAAATGTTGAGAAAACAGGCTGGTTCCTCAATCTAATCCAGGGTGAGAAAGGCTGTAAATGCTCAGCACCCCTCCATCTAGCTGAACAGCAACATGACTTGATAGAGGTAATACCAGCCACAGTGAACATGCTTAGCTTCCCTGGAGGAGAGATACAGAGGTCTAGAGCATGAGGAAGTGGAGACAGCACTGCAAGGGAGATTTCAGGATCATAGGAAGAGTGACTTCTGCTTAAGCAGGGTGGGGTGGTCTCTCAGAGGAAGGGCCACGAGGGACAATGGTGCCTCAAAGGACCATAGTTCAAGACTACCTGGCCAGAAGGGACATCTGGGACCTGTTGAAGTGTTTCAAAGCCTTGATAAGGACTTCCAGCCTGCTCATCAGGTAGGTACTCTGGCCATCTCTGTTGCTGCTTCTCCAGGTGCCAAAGGAGCAACTGCTTGGGAGATGCAGAAGAAAACCTTTTGGGAGAAGCTGAGATCTTCAGCTAGGCTCAGATGACAAGGGATATGTTTGGTTAATACAAGCAAATTTGATACCCATGGTAGACATGCTGATTCCCAACAAGTACAAGTCTGGAGGTGCCTGGGATCTGGGGGCTTACCCAGTGGCTTCCTTACCAGCAGCATTTGGAGCTAAATGGATCATTCACTTCAGAACAACTTATTTACTGTCTGTTTCCATATTTCCTTCTTGTGTAGTATCTGGCAGGATGCTGCTGTTTTCTGAGATTTATTTATTCTATCATTTTATTTTGCAATGAATTTCTTTCCTGCTGTGGATGTAGCACAAAGGAGCGATTATTTGCAGTTCAAGCTGGTTATAAACCAAAGACATAACTCTCACGGTGTCATCTCTATTTTCTTCAATGGATGAGGGTCACTTTTAGGACCTATTTTTGTCAGAATAAACACTTAAAGAAGAGGTTTTTAAATGTATTTCCCACAAGTGTTTATGCTAATGAAGACAGAGCATTTACAGAAATCTCTGAGAAAGAGTACTGGACCATTTCTACTTGTCTCATTTTCTGGAGATCATCCAAGATTGCTCTAATACTAGTGATGTTTCTTTGCAGTATTAGAAGGTCTTAGAAGCATCTCTAGAGGTTCTTCTGCTTTCTTAACTGCACTTGAAATCTCTGCAGACACTAGTTGACTAATAAATATCACTAATAAATTCAGATATAGGTTCCTGAGTAGCTCAGGTGATCTTGTCTAGGTCATTAAGCTTTTTACCTATGTGCAACCAGTCCAGATTTCATCTCGCCTGACATCAACAGGAAGCCATTTACATCTCATGATATAGGAATGATACTTTATGGGATACTAATCAGCTCTTGGGTTCTTGGTAAAGAAGCTAAGGACATAGTAGGCAACTGGGAATGAAATCTTACCTCGCTACCAGAGGTAGACTGTGCTATATGTCAACATCAAGGCTTGAAGATGAAGCAATACTAATAGAATAACTTTCAGTGGTGATGTTCTTTCTGGAGATACAGCAGGGAACATTGGCCCTACACGTAAGGAATATGGGTCCATGAGAGGAGCAAAGTGAGTTTCCCCAGCCCTCAGCATGAGGTGCCTTTCCCAAGACCTTAATTGGCAGGAAAGCAACACAAAGTTTAGATAATCTGTCAATGTCATCAAAGCCTTCACCCACCTATCCACTCTGCAGCTGCAGAACAATCTCTGGCTGCCCTACATATGGTGTTTGGTAGAGCTGTAAAGAGAGTTGTATGACTTCTTAATCATCTGGCAGGCTTCCTAGCATCTTTAAACAAAAATGAAGAGAAAAGAAAAGCTTTGATAGGAGAGAGAGTTAACTTTTAGGGCTGCATAAGAAAAAGCTGAGTTGGATGTCATTGTGCTGCAGAAGTGACCTACTTTCATTTTATCTGGCTTATCTCTGTTTGCATTGGTTTATTGATGGCAGGAGATACCGCTAAGTGAGTGATGTTTGAGGAATATAAATGAACATCAAATACACCCCTTCTGCCCGCTGAACTCTGGCAGAGACCAAGACCTGCACCTCCACTCAGCTCCTGGCAATTAGCAGGCAGAAACAAAGCAAGGAGGTGCTGGGTTCTGAGGCAGTGACCTCGTCAGCATTTGCTGCCGTGCTTTCTAATGAGAAGGGAGAAATTGGTCAATGAGCCTTGCAGGTAGATCCTGAGGTGGAGAGATGCTGCCTTATACCCACAGAAAGCCCGGACCAGTTCAGGTAGTTTTCTGTGGCTGTTGCTTGAATATCATTAGCCCAGAAGAGCACGGGGAGGAAAGAGGGCCATTAGAAAACAGGAGCCCCAAGTAAAAATCCTCAGTCTCCTCTCCAACTTAAAGATGGATGGTAGGCTGAGATGGTAGGAGAGTACGTGCATATTTCTATCTCCCAGTACCTGGCCACAGCAGCATGTTAGTCCACAGTTCACATGCTTCTCCATTAGCTCCAGTGGGCAGGAGGTTGTGCTTCTGGTGTGTTCTTCACGCCACTACAACAGCATCCATCTCTGAGGCTATGCCTGTAGCAGTACATGAAACAGGGCCAGGGAGACAGGTTTGAGTACTGCCCATGATGTTCAACTGCTAGCACAGTCCCTGGCATTGCTTTGGCCAGTGCCACCAGCACTCTCACAGGCAAAGCCCAGGCAGCGTTGAGGAGCTAACATGGTGCAGGGCCTGAGCCCATTAGGAGATGTGATGGGGGGAGAGTAAAGGGAATATGTAGAATGAATATGTAGATGCAAATTACTATACTACTTGCCCTCAGGGCCAGAGCATGTGCCCATGTTGGTTTTAGGTATTACTATAGACATAGTAAACAGTTTCTCTAGCCCACATGGAAGTATATGGATTATAACACAGAGTAACATGGCACAAAATGTCCCAGCACTGAGATCTGTTGGTGTCACAACTCCTGCTATCCTTCATATAGCAGAGACAAAAAGAGGTGATGTTACATATTCAGGATGAGAGGGGTAGTCTGGCCTCCCACCCATCGGGTTTGTGAGTGGGCGATGAGACCTTTCACTGTCTCCTGTGTGTGAGATGATCCCAGCGTTGTTCCTGGGACAGAGGGACCAAAGTCTGTGATTAATACTCAATATCTCTAAGCAACTGAGAGAGGTAGCAGCACTTCTGGACTGATGGGTGACACCCAGCCCATCATGACTGATCAACCAGTGAAGAATAAGGGAAGGAAAAGAAAAGTTTGGGATCCAGTTAAAAGGAAACCCTCCTGCGGTCTATGCTCCTCCTTGAGTCCCCCAGCAGGGCATCTAAGGGAGGCTGGAGATGTGCACAAGATGGTCTACAGTAACAAAACCAGGATGTGTGTCCCTTGAGCCCTGCCCAAGGAAAGAAAGGAGAGCTGGAGCTCCTGCCTCCTCTCACCTCCCTCTCCTCACAGGCAGCAAAAAGGAGGTCACTTGTCATTTTAGAGGAGATGGGCCAGGAAACTTCTGTTGGAGGAAAGCACATCCCAGTCTTTCAGTAGGAGAAAAAAGGGGAAAAAATAACAGCTGTAATGAGCTCAAGTCAGCAGGAAACTGCAGGGGCAGACGCAGTCATGAGACAATGAAATGAAGTGTGTGTGGGGGATTTAAAGATGAGTCTATACCTGTCTCTCGAAACCCACGTTCATAAACTTCTGCTTCAGATCCAAAAGTTGTCTACCAGCATTTTGCCGTTCCACAGGGGCTGAATCCTTCCTCCAAGACAGCTTGTACCAGCTGGCAATCCCCAGCACTAGCTGGGCAGCCCCAAGCTCCTGGCCTCTCTACCTCTTTCCTCATCTCTCCTGAGCATCGGAGAAGTCCCAGGCTTGCTTCAGACTTGTTTGCAAGTCCCTGCTCCCACCTGCACAGGGCCAGTGCCAGGCTTGGCAGTGAGCTCCCAAATCCCTCATCTCCTCCTCCCTTTTCCCGGGCAAGAAAGAGCGCCTGCCACACCTGTATTTGCTAATCAGCTTGCAGCGAGCTCGGTAATTGCCCACAAGAAAACATGGGTGCAGATGTGGTGGGGAGCTGGGGCGCACGCACGAAATGAGATTCTTGTTTACCAAACAGAAACCAAGATTTAATTACAGCCTCAATAAACGGTTATTAAAACCCTCTTCGCTTTGTTGTTTTTCTTCCCCCATTGTCTGCCAGCCCTGCACATTATTGAATCATCAGCTCCTGTTGTCTCGTTTGGATGTATTCACAAAAAGAGCTGTTGCAGGAAAGTACAGACACAGTTTGGACTGAAACAATATCTTTCTCCAGCTCTTCTTTTACAGAGATGCTGGTATCTGGCAGGACCCTTCACTGACTCCACCATCCCACCTCCCCCAAGGAGTATGGAGAAGGGACAGGGCTGTGTTTCCATGAGGTCCCTCACTTCCCTGCACCATCTCCCTTTCCCTGCCTCCCCCAGCAGCCTCACACGCCCAGTGCCCAGCAACTCCAGGCACTGCCGAGGGGATCCTTCAGCTTACGGGGAAACAGCAAGGCTCCTGGCCTTGCTGAACAGCAGACCTGCCCCCTAGACATCCCCCGTCACCAAATACCCAACTCAGTGGGCCGCAAGTTCTCCTTATCTTATCACCACAATGAATGAGAGAAAAGACGCAAGAACAGGTGCTTTCCTTCTCCTGTCTTCCTGCAACACCCTTATCGCAGCACAGCTCCCCTCTTTCTGTCTTGCCCTCCAAAGGGTCCATCCTAACTGTACTTAAGGGGTAGTTCAAATCCAGTCCACATCTAGCTTTACTCTCAGGTTGTCCATGGTAAAGGGCACTGGAAAGCTTTGCTACTACACCAGTATTCATTAGCACACTGTGTTAGCCCCAGGCACGCATCAGAAATGTTAATCAGATGTTTCCCCCCTTCCCCTCCCCGCCAGTTTTAATCCCTCTCTCAGGATCCCCATAGGTTTGACATATGCACCCCAGGCCTGCTCACAGACGGTGGTACTATCTCCCTCTCCATCAACAAGGAACCAGCCAGTGCCTAAGCTCCCCTGCTGCCTGCTGGGTTTTCATAGCTGATTCCATCTACTTCCAGCATAATCCCTGCTTGTAATTACAAATACCAGGTGTGGGGGGGCACAGGGGCCATCTGCAGAGATAGCTGCCCTGTTTGCTGACCAGAGCAACCAGAAATGGCTCCAGCTATTTGCCAGGTCCATTTCAGAAGCTCAGAGAGGCCCAAAAGGATACGTTTACATGGGCCCTTAACTTCCTCCCCGTCAAAGGTGATTTCCCTGCACTGGTCTGAAGCACAGAGGTGATTCTCTGGACGAGCCCCGAAGCCTGGTTTGCCAATTCGATCAGCAGCAGCCTGTGCAGCCTTTGGAGCCAGTCAAAGGAAAACACGTGCATTGATCATGAGTTGAGATAAGTCATGAGGGAGGCAAGGAGAGTTAAATTCAGGTAGAATTGCCTTCCAGAGATCAATTTCTAATATAGAAATACAACCAGGCAGTGTTGGAGTTGAATCAGTCTTGCTGCGTAAAAACAGCTGAGGAAAATCTTGGCTGCGTGGGTAGGAGAAGGACCTGACATAGTAAGAGGCTGGCCACTGAAATCATAGATTTTAAGTTTGTCAGAAACACACTAATGGGATGCTCTAATTCCCTGAAACCTGGGGTTGAGTCTCCTTCCAGGGTAGGATCCCTCTCCTCCCACTATCCATTTAAGACAGCTTCAAAATGTTGACCCCAAAGGGCCTGCCAGTTACAAAACCACCAACCACATGGTCACCCTGCTCAGTTACCCGTGGACCATGATGAGCCCAGTTCTGTGCCAGGTTGCATGGAAATACACCAGGACCCATTCCTCCATCACACAACTCCCATATGTACTTCCAAACTTTTTCCAGGGCTCTCCACTCCCTCATGATGGGACATCAATTGCATGCTGTTTTATTCTTTTTCCACCTTATAGTGGACACTCCCTAAGGCTATTCACCAATCGACCATACTACCTCACCCCCATTTTCCCAGCCATGTTTTGACATCTCTCTGCTCTGGCACTGACTAGGATGCACGAGTCCTAGCAACATCTGTGGTTCCTGCAGCAAGCCCTGAGTCTATCAGGCTGGTCATCTGGAAACACTACTGCCCAGAGGAGCTACCTTCCATCAGCAGATTGGTAATAAACGCTGGCCTTGAAGAGCTGCTGTGGGGACACTGACCACCTGAGCCATGTCACTTTACCAGGCAGGGATTCTGCTCTGGAAAGAGATGGCAAAATGATCTTCTGCGACAGCTTATCCGCCAACAGGAGGAGTGAGATTTTTCTGATGAGATACGAGTGCCAACAGTGTAGACATCAGTGTCTGGGTGATGGTTGTCTGTGCTGAGAATAAAACTGAGCCTGAGTGTGGCACCAACCATGGTACCCAATGTCCATACCATTTCATTGCTAACAAGCTTTCTGGAAGAGATGAAAGAGTTTGACACAGGCGAAAGGCCCCACTAGCACTCCTACAGAAAATGCGAAGCATGAATCAGATTGATCCATTCGCTGTCAAGGCTGAAGACCAATCTCTGTCCCATTTTATTTACCAGTGCAAACACAGCCCTTGATCCCCTTGCCATCAGTGGAAAGTTTGCCTGTGCGGCGTGCAGAATTTACAGTGCAAGTTGTCTCATCCTAGAACAAACACCTACGCGTGGTCCAATGACTCACACCTTAAATCCTGCTGGCGGTATTAATTAGATCTCCATTGTCTACAGTGGGAGCACAGGCACCAGCTCCCAGGACACGCACACTGTAGATACTTAAAGAGATGAATACCACTGTGGTTCAAAGCCGCAGCACAAAAGCAAGGTCTTCCTGACACATCACAGCTGGGCTCTGGCTCTTGCCCCCAGGGAGAGAAGGAGGCACGGAGGGCCACTGCAGTAAAGATCCTCTGATCACATAGGGGCTGTGCCTTCTGGCAGTCACAGAGGCAGCAAGTGAGCCATTCACATCCCCTGTACGTGGCTTTCAGAGATGACTCAACATCAGCGCTTCCTCTCTTTGCAGGGATCTTCTTTTCCTTCTCTTCCATTCTCTCATCTCCTCCCCTACCCACTGGCCTCTCTAGCCCCTCAAATCATTTTTCCTGGCTATGCTGGAGCAAAATTCCTCTTGATTTTGGTTCTGTCACTCTGTGAGCGGCAGAGAGATGACAGCAGCACTCTGAGCAGTCACCAGGGATGTTTTCCAAGCATCCGCATCTCCTTTCCCCGTCCTTTGCTCCAAAAGTTCCAGTCCTTTATCACACTCTTTTTCATCCAACTATTTATTGTACAATAACTCATTACCATTCCTCCCAGGACACCTTTAATAAAAGCCTATGCTTGCATATTAAATATTAAATTTATAAGATGTATAATCCTTCTAATTAAGTTGAATTTAATCTAGAGCTCTAAATTAACAGGAAAGGAGTGGAAAAATTAAGAAGAGGAAGGAAAAAAAAATAGAACAGCATGGCCCAGCGTATCTGTATGTGCCAACCACCCTGCAGTTTCATTGTCGGTGAGCAAAGACCGAGTGGCTGGCCACCACGGGGATCAGAGAGGGCCAGAGACTCACACAGGCCTTTGAAGATTCATTTCATGCCACTCACATGCAGCACAGCCAGGGGCAAGATGTCCAGGGATCACAGCCCCATCCTGGAGGTTGACAGACCATGTTTCCCTTCCTGCTCTGCCACCAAGGCCCTGTCTGAGCTAGAGCATGTCAGCAAGGCCCAAATGCACAAAGGGACATAGGAACTGTGTCTTATTTGAGGCAGAGTTTAGCTGCCAGCAGAGTGGTTCAGAAAAGCTCCTGGGCCAGGGGAGTTCAGGTCCACCTGACATCCCAGCGTCTGGATTTCTTCTGAAGATTGGCTTCCTGTAAAAATCTCAGCAAACCCAATCCCAAATGGTTGCATCTCGTGGGGGTCCTGGCTGCAGTGCCTGCACACAGGGGTAATATCTCCTGCAGCTTTTCTCACGGCACCATGAAAGCATCTGGCAACCCCAGCTGTGTCCCAGGTCCCGTGGTGATAAGTGATGGCCAGACAAATAATCTGTCAGAGCACAGCGCCTATCTTGCTATTCATGGGGGATAAAAGAAATCAGCTTTTCAGATCTGTCGGCTGCAATGGTCCAGTGTAACTGCGAAGGGCATGCAGCGTGAAAAGCAACAGGATGATGCCTGGATCCTTCAGCAATGAAAACCCCCACTTTTGCTCCTTGGCGTAAGTATGCACTTCTGATACCCGGAGGATAGAGCTAGTCTGTGGGAACTGCCATTAGAGAATGCCATTTTTACCTCTAGTGTATCTTATTTTGTTATTAGGACAGCTGGACTTCCCACTTTACCTACCCTGGAGCCATCCACCAGCCTTCGCTGAAACACACTCCTCGTGTTTAACATGTTTCTCGAATGTATTCCCCAGCCTTTGTCCAGAAAGGATTCTAATACACCTTAAAAACAAAAATAAGATATCCATCATTCCTGGACAGAAGTTACAGACCAAGGGTGCTTTTGTGCTGTCACTCATTATAAGCTGACTATGTAAGTGTCAGTGTATCTCTGCCCAAATAAATGCAGTTTTAAGAGAGTGGTGACTCTGTTTCTTTTAATTTTCTCTGTAGCACCTTTTTTTTTCCTGTGGTCCCAAGTGCAGATTTCATACTGTTTTGCCCTGATAATGCAAGAGCAGTGAAGCTGGTCTCATGTCTGTCTCTAGTGTATCACAAAATAACCTGCGTTCCTCAGGAAGGCAAGTCAAGACAGTTGATCAGATTAAAAGGCTCTGCCAGTGGGGTGGTCAGGCGGGACTGGTTGAGGTCAAGGGAAAGGAAATATCTGGCAAATTGGACTGTGCAATGGAACGGCCAGATTGTAGGTGTACACCAGCACAGCTGGAGAAACAGTCTCCTGAAGTATCTCCATGAGACATGGAAGAAAACTCCTCAGGGAAGCACAGCAGGAAGAGAGGTCCACTGGGGCATCTCCAGCACTTCTAGAAGGGAGCTTCCAAGGAATGCCCCCAGCACATCTGGAGGAGGATGTCACCAGAATGCTTTCAGCACTTCAGGAAGAGAAGATGATCATGATGCTCCCAGCATCATCTGGCGGCATTTAAGGAAAATCCCACCAGGACACAATGGCACATCTGGAAAGACATTCTACCAAGATGCTCTGAGCCCATCTGGCAGCACTGGAGGAGTTAAACAGCACAATAACTGGAGTGCTGAAAAATAAGGAAATGAATTAGCTCTCTCAATGGCTTAATGTTCCTTCCTCCCCATTGGGTGAACAAAGCCAGCACAGACTCAGAGAAACCTCTCTTCATGTTGATTGTATTCCACCCAAGTTGTGCTCATGCTTTTCCTCTGCTGGTAGTAGCCTCTTGCAGGGCCAAAAAGAAAATAACACACTTGCTGGCATTTTCTTCAAAGTCCGTATAGTATGCATTGCTTTTCACAGGGAATTGGATTTTCAAATTCACAGGCTCTAAAGGTCAAGGATAACAGGCTATCAGCATTTAATATGCATTCCAGGGGGAAAATAACTATAAAATTGGAAATAAAGGCTGCATGAAAATTCATTTCCAAAAACTCAGATCAAAACATTTCTCTTTCCTCCCTATGAATTGGCATCTGCTCTTTGTTCCTGTATCTGAAACATATTAAAAGTCTCCTGCTAGCATCATGGCTAAGTCAACAACTGTAGCATTGATTCCTGAAACACAGTCCTGAAGGTGATACAGAGAGGAAGGGGATAGGAACCCAGACTTTTGCACAGCATCAAAACAACAGCGACAGCAACGAAGATCATTGGTCTATCGCTGCCTTTTCTGGCCTCTGTGTGTGTGTGTTTGCATGTGAGTGCGTGTGTGTGTGCATGCATGCCTGTTAGAGCTGCTGAAGTGAGTTAGGATGCTGGTAGAGAAAGGAGCTTTTCAGCACAGATTTCAAACAACTCTCTGCAGCAAGAGCGATTGCAGGGAGCAAAGTTAAAAAATAACATGAAGCCCTAAAGCTGAATGCATTCTCATTTCATTCATGCCAGACACTCTCAGGAAGGACTACTAGCTAGTTTGAGTCCTGTTGTAATATCAGGATATAAATCAGGCTGAAAAGGAAAAAGGAAGGAAGTTTGCCCCAAATCACATATTCTAACCACAGTGCCCAATTATGAAAGTGCTTTCTACTTTATTAGGTTCCAGAGTTAACATCCCAAGTTCCTCTTTGTTTTACAGGCCTCCAACACAGAATTAACTCCTGCCCTCACTGGCTGCAGGTCTGTTCTCTTAAGGTCCAATAATTTCACCTAATATCAGCATTTAGCAAGATAAGTGTCCAGTCATATGGATTCCCTGGTTAGTCGATGGATAGAGACAGGCACCTCCGGAGGGATATCTGGAGCAGGTGGGATAAAATCTTCCTGGAAAGTGCATTCCTCTCCAGAAAATGCACTGGTCTCTCCCGAGAGGCTAGACAATTAGCTCAAACTAGACATTCTGCTTTTCAGCATCTCAGAAGGTCCTCTCCCTTCGAGAGCTGTCCGAGCCCTTCACTCTGAAGTCTTTTTACTTTTACCAGAACAATCAGTCTCAGTGACTTTCCATCAAGACCTACCCTGTGACAGACCCACAGCAATAGTTTCCTCCCAGATGACCTCATCCCCTTGAACATGAGAGCAGGGACAGAGGTTTTCCTTTCTTGAAATGAACAAAACCCACTAAAATAAGCAAAACCCACCCAGGCCTCAGGGTTTAGCAGGACTCCCTGCTGAGATGATCAACATGCCGGCACAGAGTGTCTGTATTGTGTGAGGGTCACCTGGAGAATCACACTTGTCTCCTTGAAGATCTCCTTTCCCACGATTTGCTTATTAATTTCTTCTTTTGAATGACTTGGTTCCTAAAAGCACCTAGAGATTCCAGGTGAGCCGAAGGCCATGACGTGTGACGCACTAGACATGCACACAGCAAGAATTGTTCGTCACACCCTCAGCTTCACATGTGCTCACACCCAAACACAGACTTGGGGACTGGGAATGAAGCAGGCAGTGCCCAGACCCTTTTCACAGTTATCATGGCAAATACTGAGCTCTTCATCCACAGATCCCAAAGTGCTTTATCAAAGGATGCCATAGGCGTTAACTCATCTTGCATTGAGGCAGAAACCAAGGAATGTGAAAGGGAAGCCCAAAGCCTCCTAATTCCCAGCTCCCAGCCTTATCCACCATGCCACGGTCCCGTAAAGCACTCAGCTCAAGGAAAGCCCATTGAAAATGCACTGAGTAACTTAAATACCATGACTACCTAAACTGCTAAATGACTCACCATGACTCAATACATGGCGGAGAGAAGGAGAGGGAGGAAAAATTGATCAAATGATTTTGCAGTCATCCTTCACAGTCAGTCGCTGGGGTGGGATCAGTCTGTCCATGCTTCCTTCACGTGAGCGCAGGCGTGCACGGGTATCAACATCTCTGCTCTGGCTCAGGGGCTGCTGGCACATTTATCATTGGGTCTTAGAACAGCTAAATTATGTTTCTCAATGCAATTTGGGTTTCCTTTTTATCTCCCTTAGGATTTTTCCTGCGTTAGGCTTCATCAGTGCCCCCAGCGCACCACACCAACACGTGTCCCCATAGCTGTCCATCTGATGGGCTGGGGCCTCTGCAGCCAGGCTTTGCAAGGCATGAGGACAAGGTCTTCTGCCGTCCACAATACTTTTCCATGAGAGCATCCTTGGGGTCAGCTTTGGGAACATCCAGCTTCCATGGAGGGAATAACTGGATTTAGCTTTCAAGGGAATTTTGAATTTGTGGAGCCTTACCTGGTTCCCTCCATTTGAGGGTTGGCAGATGTCACCTCTCCTTCCCCTCTTTCTTTATGCTGATATCATACAGTCTACAGACAAGACGGGCCCAAATCCTTCCTGGGAGAGCCCAGAGGTTTTCTGTGTAAGAAATAGTGATGTTAGAAGCAGCCTGAGTCCAGCCTGCTTCCTGGGACATACCAGTATCGGCAGTTTCTTGGTGCCTCACCCAGTCAGCCCATCATTCAGGTCTGCACTGGGTGAAAGCAGTGTGTGTAACCAGCTCCCGATGTTCATCTTGGGTAGCTGGCTCACCAGTCCCCTAGCCCAGAAGGTCATGGATGGCTTAGGGACAATAGGCACCTTGTGCCTCACTTTCCACATGGATCTGCAGGGTGAAGCCAGGCCACTCCTGGACAGTATAATCCACAGTCCAGGCTGGCTTTGCTGACACAAACCTTCTCCTGCCTGTCATTTCCAGCAGCCTGTGACTTCCTTGATGTGGACAGTCCTTTCCCTTATTAATGTTTTATTAACACATATGTGACAAGGTGCTTTGGGGTCTTCACGGGGGCCACAGGGAAAGGGTTAACATGCCCCTCTCCAAGACCCAGTCAAATGCCTGAAGTTCCTCTCCCAGCAGCTGATATGAGTTAAGACAATTTCTGCAGCAAACCATCAGAGATGCTGGCTGCTGTTACAGAAGCATTTATGAGGGTGCTTGGAGGAGTTATTAGACTGGAAGAGCTTCTGCTTCCCCAAGCTCAAGGTCTTGGGTAGGCAGCAAGGCTACAGCTGAAGCACTCCTTGATTGTGAGGAAAAGAGGCTGAGACCAAACTGCTGGAAGCAGGTTAGAAATCAGCCACGGTCCCAGAAAGGGGAGGTTTGCAGAGCGAAATGAGTAGGCTGTGTAGCACGGGGCCCTCCGCTGTAGGAAAGAAACACCTGAAAGCCTCTAAAGGCTTGTCTGGTGGTGGTGGGAGCTGAAATAAGGACTGATCCTATCATGGAAGAAGTAAGAAGCTCCCTTTGAAACAGTCAGATGATAGGCTTAACTAAGCCAAGGGAGTCCTTTCCAACAAAGTCCCAGATTCACTGGTGGAACTTTCTGCCCTGGGTTGCTGGGTGTTAATGAGTCCACAAAAAGACTAGCTATTTTCATCGTTCATCGGTAATTATGAAACACGCACAGCTTGTTGCTACATCCCCGGTTATGCACTCACTTGAAAGCATGCCAAATCTGGCTGGATCCAACTCTGGATTCAGAGCTGACATTTCCAGACACTTGGGGATGTTTGGTTCAGGAAAAAAAAAATTTTTTTCAGAAAAAGACATTTTTTTCTTTTGCTCCTTCCACTTGCTTTGAACTTCGCCTGGAGAGATAATTACTGATTGCTGCAGTTACTGAAGCCAAAAGGCACAAAAAAACAGCAGTGAGGGAATGAGATCAGATCAACCTACCCTGGAAGAAAAGTTTTGCTCAGTGGCACTGCTGCAAGGCTGGAAGACCCATACTGTGCTGCCCAAGCACAGGCCAAGGCTCTGAACTCAAGAAGCAGGACATAAGCTAAGGCAACAAAAAGTACCAAGCATAGATAAATATCCAAAACTGCACTGCAGTGTGCAGTGCCCTGCCAGCTTGCTTGTACCCATGGCATGAGGATCCAGGCCTGCATAGGAGTAAGACTGCTCTGTCACCAGCCCAGGGGCATTGAACTTTCATTTTGTGTTTCAGCCAGTCCCTATTTGAAATGCACTAATGCCTTACAAAGTAAAGGCAAATTCTTGAATGCTGAAGAAAGTGCTTTAATTCGCCTCTTGACAGTTGATCTTTCTGATGAAGGCTCAGCCCGTTCTTTCCACACAAATCTTATAAGCCTTTCTCCAAGGCCTGTGCCTGATTTCTCTTACTCAGTTTGGTTCCCCCTGCCTCATTCTGCCCCAAACCATTCCTCACTCACCATTGAGGGCTTGGAGGTGTCTTATACTATGAAGAAAAAGACTGATCTCAGACACAGTGGGCCACACAAATGTCCTACATCGAGATCCCGGAGAAGGACAGGCCCTGAGACTCTTTCAAGCTTCTAGACTAACACAGCCTTTGCTGTCCTAAAACACTTCCTAAATCCTTACCTGGACTTCACAATAATGGAAGAGACCAGGAAATCTCGTACAGCTCCATGCCTTTATCCTTAAGCCCTTTGTCTAGCCTTTCACTTGAAAGTGGGTCTGTGCAAGCTCCTTCTTTTGCATATTTTCCCTGCTTAGATTCAGGCCATTTTCTGTGCTCCGCTTACATGTACACTCCTCCAAACAGCTTCAACAAGGCTTTCATCTGGTATCAGCATGTGTCCTTTCCTCTTCTATGGCCATAGGAGAGGAAAGGACACATTTTTGTCACCTCATTGCCTGCTTTTTTGCCACCTCATTGCCTGTGCAAATGCCTAAACTTATGAGAGAGAAATGAATCTCTTAAAATAGGGCATAACAGGACAGACAGAAATATTGAAGAGAGAGTTTGGGGCATGAACACTACGAGGCTGAAATTCCATCAGTAGCGTAAGGGGAAATTTGCTTTGGGAGGTATAAACAAGAACATCTCAGAGAAGTCACTAACCCACAATATTTCACAGCAAGGGTGCTTGGTGCAGGAGTCTGTCTCAGATGTAGCACATGTACGGTTGGAGAGCAGATAGTGCAGAGAGACAAGAATGGTCAGGGAGATAGAAAATGGGCTGGGAGAGAAGGATTGGGTTTGTTCAAAAATGAAAAAGGGAGGGAGGACATGAGAAGACTTCTTAATGTAGAAAAGGCTGTTAGAAGGAGGACAATTCTTTTTGATTGTCTCTGAGACTCTCCAGAATGTCAAGTTTCTTAGTTAGTTTAATTCGCAGCATGGGTTGTGTAGATAAAGCACTGGGAAAACTGTCCTCACAGCCAAGCTGTGAAACACTGGAGGAGGCTCTTGGGAAAAAGGTAGGATCTTTTGTACCAGAACAAGTTAGCACATCTGCCAACATCTGCTCATTCGTCAGTATTAATTCAATGGGCCCTACTTCACACGTGCAGTGTGACCCTCCTTGTGACCCTCTAGCCTCTCCAGACACGGTTTCTTTTTCCTCTCCTCAAGCTCTCTTTCGACCCCAAGCCTCCCCTCCCTCTCTGTTCCACTCTTGCCATCCCTTGGTGGCTGAGCAAACCATAGCATGCAAAAATGTGACCTAGTGTAAATCTTTGGACCTCACGGACACAGCAACTGACTCACTGAAGCCTCAAGGAGCGGCTGGTAGCAAAGATTGGACCAGAGGGATTTCTGACAGGGACAAACACATGCTCAGCCCCATGGCATCCACTCAGAGGGGGAGCTGCAGGTCTGTGGTGACAAGAGGTCACAATGTCTGGAAAAACCCAGTGAGGTCCAAAGAGTCCCTTGGAGTGGCAAGCATGACAGCAGTGTGCACGTCTACGGCAGACTGCCTCGGGTAACAGCTTTGTGGCAAAGGCACCTACCTTGCCCTGACATAAAACCATCTCTGCCACAGATGTCACATAGGCCCAAGTGCCAAGTCACTGAACCCCTCTGTGCCTCAGCTCCCTTTTTGTGAAATAGGAAGGAAGATGTCCCTTTTCTCCTCCCCTTCTCTTTGCCTGAACAGCCTGTGAACTCTTCAGGTGGGGAGCACTTCCTGCTGCTTTTGGCATGCCAGGTGCTTCATTTCAGTCTTGCCTGAAACCCTGAAGTGCTGCTATAATCTTTATTGTTACTGTTATTGCCATGTGCATATGGTTTAGGTGAAGAAAAGGGCTTAATCCTTCCATTTCTCCTTGAAAAGCAGCCGCCTTTAGTGAAATGTGACAGGTTTTACGTTGGAGTGCCTGATGGGAGCAGAAGAAGATCATGGCCATTGCAAACCAAAGGTGGGTAGGTAGGCAGGCTCCATGCTGACCGGGGTCAGGTCTCTGTTTCCTAACTACAACAAGGGCATCCACACAGATTCCAGCCTTGTGCTTCTCATCTGCCATGGGAATGGTCCCTGGAGACTAGTCTCATTGCCTTCTCCTGCCTCTCCCTCCCATCTTGTCCTGGAAGCATGGAGCAGAAGTGCAGTGCAATGGGGCCAAACGACACCAGGTAATGCCTCTACAGATGCTTCTCCCTCATGGCCTCTCTGCAGAGGTCTGATTTTCCAGATAAAGCAGAGAATGCAGCAGTAAGAAAAGAGACAAGGTATTTCTTTTTTGCTCAGGCAATTGGGCTTTTTTTTCCATTGCTTTTTTCTTTCTTTCTTTTTTTTATCTTTTTCCTGAGCAATAGCACAGCCACTGCCTGCATACTAAGCACCCTTCAGCACTCTAATTATCCTAGCAGCTCACGCAGCCCCTGCTTTTGCTGATGACTGGAGGGAACCACTGGGAAGGCAGATAGAGATTAGAGAAAGGCTATGGGCATTGGGAATGGGAGGGAACATCCAGCTCATCTGGTCAAGCTGAAATCCCTCAGCAGTGCCAGGTGAAGGGCTGAGAGGGGAAACTTCATTCTGGAAGTGGTAGAAACTTGCCCTGGATTTACCCTAGTCAGCCTGCATGATGGAACTGGAGGCCTTGACTGATCACTGAGGGGTTTTGAGTTTCTCACACCACGTGGCAAAGCCTCATCTGCTATATCCAACTGTGGAAGTGATGGCAGGCGGTGGAGCCTCTCTGCTGGAGTTATGGATCAATCCCATATCCCACCACTCATGCACCTGTAAATGGAGGCTCTTGCATGCTGAGTGCTGGGACAGGAGGAGCCAGAAGGACTGAGCTAAGCAATGGGCCACCACTTTTTGATGGTCTGCTCCACGAGCTGTCCTGTGTCAATAAGGTGTCTGTTTTCAGGCTCACCACAGACCTCCAAAGCACCCAAGGGCACGTGGATCACAGGGCTCTGGAAACCTCTGTTACGGAACTGTCTTGTCAGGTTGACAACCAAAAAAACAAGTAAAATAGGGCTATGCTCTTCCCTCTAAGCTGTTACTCAGCAAAGGCAACCTGGATCTATGCAATGACTGTTTCTCATTTAATCAGCCCTGGTTCCTAAAGCTTTAATTAAGGCCCTGCTGAGGTCTCAGAGGATGTTCACAGAAAGTCACCTCAGAAAAGGCCTAATGAATTTCCAGCCTCATACAAAAAAATGCTGAAATGAGGGAACTCAGACCTGAAATCCCACCAGGTTTCAATCAAAGAACTAGACAAGGGTGTCCTTTTTCATAAGAGACTCTGATTATTACAAGTGTTTGCCAGAGAAAGCCAAACCCTGCCAGCAACAAGAGCATGGCCAGAGTCCAGTTCTGTGTGATGGATGTCTTCAAAATGAGGAGAGCCCCTGGCAGAGGCAGACTTAACCACAGGAGATGAAAGACTCAGTGGAACAGGGGGATAATTCAAGGCTAGAAAGGACCTTTCAGATCAATCTAATTTGAGCTCCCACATTGCCTACAGCACAAAATTGTAGTCAGTGCTTCTTACATAAAGCACGAAGAACTTCCTTAGTGATCCATTTTTGATTAGGGAACAACTCACTGTCCCTTTGGGGAGAAGAATCCCCTACCTCCTTTTGCAAGTTATTCCAATAGTTAGACTCTTTAAAATGGGTGCCCTTATTTCTAGCTTACATTTGCCTAGTTCCACTTTCTGTGAAGAAGCAACTTTGCTCCAGTGACTAGATGGAAGAGGGGCATGAGCAAGCTGCTCTGTAGTGTTGTGTCCTATTCATTTGTTCATTCAAAACCTATGATTCCCCAAGCTTTGTGCCATCTGCAGCTTTGGTGATGATAAATAGGGCAAGGAGGGACCTTGAGACATGCTACCCAGTGGCCAGGCCAGTCCCAACCCTGCCTGGGCCGTTCCAGATTGATGTGCATCTAATTTGCTCTGAGAGACCTCCAGCTCCTCCCATCCAGGCTAGCCCAGGGTTTCATTAGGAAATCTCTTCACTTCTTTATTTGAACGTCCTTTAATTTTAATGTAGATCTTCATGTCCTACCTCTTGAAGAAGAGCATATTCCTTTCCTCTCTGTGCTAGCCTTGCACAGATTCAAAGGTAGGGTCATGCCTCTTCAGTGGACAAAACAATCCTATTTCCTACCATATCCGTCTCAGAGAGGGAGCCCTCAGATCACTCTCATCTGAATTCTTTCTGATGGTTCCCTCTGGACAACATAATTAAGCTGAGGCCCTTCCATTACTGCATCGAGTAGAAGAATTTCATTGAGATAAGTAGCCCTTAATAAGGCTGCTGTGGTCAATCTTCCTTCCACGGAGGCATCAGGAGGTTCTGCTCCTGTCTAAAATGCCTCTAACTATTTTATATGCCAAAGAGATGCCAGTTGTCTTCTTTGTAACCAGCCTTGCATGAGGCATCCAAGCTAGTGTTCATTACACCGGCAACAGCAATCTACTGCAATCTTAGTAAATGTAAAACAGACCATCTTTTCCTTTCTTTCTTCTTTTTTCTTTTTTTTCACTTTCTTCATTTTTTTTCTTTTCCATAAAAGCAATAAGCCCTGAGTAATTTCAACATCACCATTGGCTTTATTGGTTAATCAAAAGCCTATTTTTTCTTTCTAAACCTAAGCCAAGCTCTTAACTTCACATTTAATGGGAAGATATTTTCTCCAAATGCTCTTTTTTTCATTTTCATAAGCTAACTCTGCTACGGGTAATGGTGTACGTTTTATTCTTGTTAAAGCGGGCTCTTCATCTACCAACTATAGGTTCCAGCTGATTTAAATTCTTCTTTTTCAGGATGTAGAGTCAGACTATCCCTAAGTGAGAGACAACCTGGATCTGTCCCGGAGCTCTCTCTTTTCTGGCTGTCTTTTTTTTTTTTTTTTTTTAAACCCAGATGTATATGAGAATATGGACATTGATGTGTGTGTATATACAATTATTTATTTTCTATTCAAGCCCCATTGAATATCCATCACAGCTTGGATCTGCAGAGACCTCACACTATCAAGCCCTATCCTTCTTGGCAATTAATGGAAACCTAAAATGACTAGTCTTCCACCACAGCATGGATGCCAACAGCGGGGTGCTGGGTTCAAGGTGAAGCATTTTGGAAAGAAGCAGGAAGAAAAGGTCTAGGAAGTGCCAGGGAACAGCTCTTCTCTCACCCAGAGAAGTACAGGTGTGCCCATACACTCCACCACACCACCTGAGTCCTCAGCCCCTGGGGGAGACGGTCTCTCCTGCAGACAGGTCAGTGCCCTGCACCTTCCAGACATCAGCTTGTTTGCATGTCCATAAAGGATTTCCGGATTCTGCTGCAACTGATACGTCTTAACTTTCAGAATAGAGACCAAAGTGGCAAGGGAGCCTTCTCCTATGTAATTAAGTAGCTAAGGAAAGATGCCAAACCTTCCTAGCAGGATAATTCTTAACCCAGTTTGTGCTGGGAATGGAGTTATCAGGAAAAAGGGGTGGGCTAAGGTGCCTTCATGCAGTCGCATGTGCTTGGCCCTTGTGCAACTCCTTATACCAGTTGCTTTTGCTCTCTTCTCCCACTGTCCAGCCAAAGGCACCCACACTTCTGTCAATGCATGTAAGAAAAATCACCTTCCTGGGGGCAGAGCTTGTTTAGCTCTTGCCTATCAGCAAGAGAAGTCACCTTCATCATCCCAATGATCCAGAGACCAGTGTCACTGCCCTGCTGTCTGGATAGAAGGTATCAGACACCAAATCCTCGTCCAGCTTGATCTGGCTGGACTACATCTTAGGAAGTCTAGGGTGCAAACTATCTAACTCAGGTTTCACTGACAAGCAACAGGAATGTCAGCTCTTCAAGTGGCTTTTGGGAAGCCACTGCCCATCTCCTACAGAAAAAATACTTCATAAATGATTTTTTTTTTTGCTCCCAGCCTAGACTTTTTTTTTTTCAATCTCCCATGCTCTTTTCTTCTGAGCTCATTTCTGGCTTGGCTGTTAATTCCTTTCACAACTATATCCCTCATCTTCAGGGACAATTTAGCGGTCCCTCTGCCTGTGAAAGGCCCTTCAGATCTGGGATCACAAAGCATTAACTATGGATCTGCAGTATCAACTCTGTGCCACTTGCCACATTTACAAGCTGCAGAAATCGACGGACAGTTTGTGACAACTGCTGGCTGTGATTGAAGGCTCCTTAGCAAGGAGGAGTCTGTGTGTCTTTTCGGGGAGAGATCTGGTGAGTAGGAGGTCTTAGATGGTTTGTGAGACCATTATTTGTGGGGGAAGGCCTGGCTTTCCACTGCCCAACTCTGTGCACGTGCAGCACAGTTATGGACTTGTCTTTGCCAGGCAAATAAAACCCTTGGAACTTAACTCCAGGCAGCTGGACTGGTCCTGCAGCCGAGACTGCAGTTTGGAAGAACATCACCCTGGCCCTGTGAAGGCCTGTGAAGTTTTCACAAGACAAGCAGGACAAATCTAAAAACTTTTTGACCTTGCCCCTTCCTCACTTGCACTACTTGAGCCAGTTCAACTCTTTAAACAGTCAGTAAATAAATCTAACCCAAAAGAAAACTGTCTTCCTATCTGGTTAATGACTTGGTTCAGCACAGAGCCAGGCCAACAACCACATCAAATAAGAGGGAAGTAAATCTGTGAGCGTATTTTCTTGAGGGCTTTTTGATTGAACATAGTTCTGTTCTAGTGCTGCTTAGAGCCCTCAATCAGTCCTTCCTGCTTTGTGCTAAGTGTTTTCCAAACTATTTCCAAATTCCAGCCTCTGCCTTCTTCCTTCAGGTCTCCAAGGGAGCTCACGGACTTCAGAGATAAAACTGGGAAAGTCTTTGCAACTTGTGCATGGCTGAGCAGGAAGCTGATGGCAGAGACAGGACCAGAAATCAAGTCTCCTGAGTCTCCAGCATCCTCTTCCTCCCCACTACCTCCCATCTGGACAGATACCTTGTCCTGGTCCTCAAAGACACAAGTGTTCAGGACTTTCTGCTTCACAGACTGAGATGAACAAGAGGGAAGGCCTGCCCCGTGATGCTGGGGAAGGGCATCTCTCATGAACCCATCATGGGCAGCTGTGCTATCCAACAGGCCTGTGCAGGAGCCCAGGGGCACCTGACACGCTGTGGGGTCTGGCCTGATACTGCTTCCCAAAAGAGAGATGCTATCAATGAACACTGAAGACCGCATAAGCCTTCAAGAGCCTGTGCTTCCATGTGAGCATGAACCAAGGTTAGACCAAAGATGTAGAGTGCTGCTGCCCTCTCCTGCTTAAAGTAAGCACCCACCTTTCTCCTTGCCAAAGTGAAGGTGCAGGTGGAGGAGGTCTCAGTCCCCAGGCATCCTCCTCCCTTAGCTGTGGAGCTTCTAAGCCTGACATTTCTCTATGGCTTCTTCCTCATATAGCCATCCCTGGCCTTACACTTAGCAGCAGCCCACAAACATCAGGGGCCAGGAGAAAGGGACCCTCAGAGTACTTCCTGAAAAAAGGGTGCAAAGTCCTCCATGAGGAAGAGCTCTTTTTGGTGTAGTCTTTCCTTGAAACAAGGAAGCAGGGTCCCATCTTCTGACCAGTGCTTGCCTTCTCCTCACCTCAGCTTTGTAGCACAGTCCCTGGGACGTGGTTCAGTTGCCTCCAGAGCATTGCCAGTAACTGTGCTCCAGGGGTTTGCTCAAGATCTTTCAGGAAGAGGCTGAATTTCTTGACGGGGGGGAGCCACCACCTTGTGATTTCATGCACTCTGCTGTGGCACGTTGCTGCCATCATGAGTTCAGAGGCAGAGGTTGTGTGCAGGGAACAGATACAACGAGATACCTGTGCAAAGGTGTTAAGTCATTTCTTGGAGCAGGTGGTGGTCAGTACTTCATTCATGGGACCTTTCTGAAGGAAATGAGGGGCAGAGGGGTGGAAGAAGATCAAATTCCTTTTTGTCATAAATCCATAAGTGCAGAGGGAGATCTGCAAATCAGCTTTGCCTGTCTGTCCCTCTAATGCAGGCACAGATCCACTCTGATTTGTTTAAAATATCCCAAGAAGCAAGGGAACTGCCCCTCAGAAAAATAGAAATCTCGAGGTAGGCAGTCCTCTGGGTATCCCACTGTCTCTCCAAACACTCCTGCCCTGTCCTTGGGAAGAGGGAAATCCCTATGAGGAGGTGCCCTCACAGACCTGCATGCTGTACCCTTGCTCCGTCCTGTTTCATTCTCTATAACCTCACCCATAAACCCATTCCTTCAGGCCATTCACCACATTTGTTTCTGTTGTCCAAAGTCCTTTCAAGTTCATCAATATCCCTCCTTCTGAGGACTGTGCCTGGAACAGAGCATGATGGTCCAGGCCACAAAGGGCCCAATCCAGAGCCTCTGAAAGAGTAATAGTATCATGAAGCCCCCTGCTTTAAAAGACCTTTGGACCAGGCCTACAGAGCAGCAATGCTTCATCTGCACAGGTGAGCTGAAAAGGAAATCAAAATGGACTGGAGCCTTTGTTTCTCCTTTTTACGACATAAAAACCTCATTGTTTTAAAATCTGAGATTTTTTTTCTTCCTCTTTTTAATCTTCCAGAAGAGCAGGATGGTCCTGTGATCTTCCCTGTTTGGGAAAACTTTCCCTTGGAAAGCCAAAGATAGGAGCTCTTGAAGCTTGCACAGCCCTTAACACAAGGAACCAGTATGCTGGATTTGTAACAAAAGTGCTTTTCTTTCCAACCATTGAATAGGCATTGCAGTTACATGCAGGTAAATGAAGACTGCAAATTAAACCAGGACTAAAAAAAAATTCTGCATCCCTCAATATTAGTCACTTCACATTTCTCGGTGTTCGAAGTCACAGCCCCATCAGTTTTCCAGTCACCTGTGGTATCTTCCAGGCATATGAGACACATGCAAACAGGACAGGAGAAATCAAAATTATTTTGAATGCAAAAGGCAAACAGGGAGAAAATCATAACCTTTCACATTAGTCTCAGATACCCTGAGAAAGCTGCAAAAGGGAGTTGATTCAGTTCTGCTTTTCATTTAGAAACAGCCCTTAAATATAAGCACTACCTGTGCTGATTTACCTGGGAATATCAATTAAGCATACTGATTTGCTGTTTACTTATTAATCCAATTACTTCATTAGACAGAAGGATTTTAGTGAGGGAGCCTTGGGAGGTTCAATACAGATAAGCCTGGCAAAGCTCGAGTATACTAATGACATGCATCTTGTGCTCAGGAGAAAGCTGCTGAACAAAAGCCTCTCACCAAAGACCAGATGCTGACACTGGTGGAGAAGTGAGTCTGGTACCACCTAGGCACTTTGCAAGGAAGTGAGTGCTTCTGGCTGAGCTGCAAAAGGTTTCATGGGGTCTAGGTGACCCTGCTTGAGCAGGCAGGCTGGACTAGATGATCTCCAGAAGTCTCTTCCAACCTCAACCATTCTGTGATTCTGTGATACTTTCACCCTCTTTCTTATATGGTCCCTATTTCCCTACTGGAGAGCTAAAGTAAACCCCCATTCTGGTTCTTACCAAAACATCATCTCTGTAGCGACATTTCCTGGGATGCTTGAGCTTAAAGGCAGCGCTACCAGCCCTCAGGGCTGATGGCTCTCGTGTTTTCCTGATAGCCTCTGCTCCTGGAGTCATGTGAGTCTTACCAAACTCTCAGTTTCCCTGCATTTCTTGTCAAGTTTCTAGCTCTTGTGGTCATGGCAAAAGCCTGGAAATCAGAAAACTTGGTCCTATGGAAGTATTTGATCCCAAGGCAGCCCAGAACCCTTCTCCCACCCAAGACAAAACACCAGGCAAAATATTGCTGCTAATCCAGCCTCCCAGCTGTGTCTGGCATGAGGTTGCAGAGGAGGAAATGTAAGCGTACGAGCCTGGATGAAGGGATGGAGAAGCTAGGGGAGATGACTGTGTGTCCCCAACATTCAGGGCATGAGACAGAACTGTCTGTGAAAGTCAACCTGAGCAGCTGTTTAGCTCGAGCAGCACATTTTTCACTCTTGCCTGCACTTTCACCGAGTGTTTGGTCTGCCTCAACAGAGAGCTTTTATTGCTGAGATGGTTACTTCAGCCTTGTCTCAATTTGCTTTTAGACTAACAAGCAATGTAGCTGCAAATTATAAAGATGGAAAACAACAATAACCAAAGCTCTGTCTTTCTCCCCGTCCCTCCTCCCCTCAAATTCAGGATGCTGAAGGATTGAAAAGTGAGTCATTTAAAGATCATTCTAGGTCACAACGACCTTTTCCTCTGCACTGCTGATAGAGGATGGAAGGCTTTCTGATTACAGTGCCAGGCTGAGACTTAGATTCAGACCGCTTCTCAGCTACAGGCTCACAACATCTTCTGCATCTACTACAGAACTCCAGGTGATCGCTTTATTTTCTACAAAATGGGTACATAGTCTCCTTCTTTTCTCATTGTATCATCTATTTAGATTATCAGTCCTTTGGGGAAGATACTGCCTTTCTGGGGTGAGTACAGGACCAGGCTACACCCATCAACACTCTACACCATAAAGCACTGCTGCAATGAATAGTGGCAACTGAACTACAAGGCCAATGTTCATAGCATGACCCAGCATTCCTTGGCCCACATCACAATTCCTTATAATTTTGGCCAAAAGAGATTTCACTTTTTGGCATCAGCCATTTGTGGCTGTGATCACAATGTTTGCAACTGGGATGGCCTAGGTATGTGCAGGAAGCAATTTGTAGAAAAGGCTCATTTCTGTAGAGGTAAAATTGCTATAACTAAGGGAGGAACACGTTTTGAACACAGAATCTATTCTTCAGGTTGGAAACAGAACAGAGGAACTCAAGCAAAGAATTGGTTGGGATCAATTTTAATAGAAGTGGGAGAGCCTTTGAAGCTGAAAATCCTGAGTTCAAATCAACTTTCCATCTCTACAGAGCCAAGGGAAGGCTGACAAGCCAAACGTGCTTTGGCCAAACAGTGATGACCAAGGGCACGTCACAATGGTGACTGAGCATCAGGCGGGTGTGAACTGGAAGGAGGAAGTTGAACTACTTGGGAAAACATGAAAGGGGTTAACAGGTTAATGCATAACAGTGTGGAGGAAAAATATTAGGTGGCTGGGAAAAGCTCCCCAAACAGTCACTTGGATATGTGACTGTTTTCAAAGGGAAATGCTGGAAGCAGCTGTTCCTGGAGATATTTTCAGTTTTGGAGAGGCCAAATGCTATGAGACATACTGAAGGGAATGTTAGAATTAGCGGTGAGGGCCAGGTCTTTCCCATGTGTTATTTCTCTGCTTTGCTCCTCTCCTACTAATGTTTTCTCCTCTGTCTTCATCTTGGCACTAAATGTGCAAACACAGCAGACATCCAGCTTTGCAGAGAAATGACTCCAAGGAGTTGTGTCTGACAAACTCTCTAGGGCTCTTAGAAGTGATGTTTTCAATGCTGAGGATAGGTATGTGGTGCCTTAGGTCAATTATAACTCATGGTCTGGGCCATGGAGGCTGCTGTTGGATCTGCAACCTCAAAAGTTCCTCATACCCTGAAGCAGATGTCATGAAGGCACAAAAAGGGTTTCCCACTCTCTCTCCGCTATGGCTGTAAGCCCAGTGCTTGCTGCTTGCTGAATCCCATTGCTGCAGAAGGTCTTGGTGTTATGGGCTCCCACTGAAGGTGGTGGGAGGCATAGATACCCCTCCCCTGAGCAGGGTGTGAAGAAGCACTTAAAATTCTCGGTGAATTCTGATGGTTAAAACATTAGCATCCACCACCCAAAACACAGGCATACAGTGAAATGTGAACAACTGGTCAACCATGTGGCTCAGAAAGTTTCTGTGGGGTTTGCCTGCAAATGCATGGCTTAGGGAGAGAAATATATGGAAGGCCAGAGAAGTTGGAGAAATATAGCTTCCCCTGTGTCTGACCATGATTACAATGTAAGAGAGCTCTTGGGCCCCTGTAAAAATGCAGAGCTGTGAGCACAGAAAGTATCTCCTGTGAATCTTTGAGTCTTGTGTTTGGACTTTGCACACTCACTGTCAAGTGCTGCGCATCAAATACACCTTCCACAGGGTCTCCTCTTGGAAAGCCATGGCAGGACTTTGAGCCTTGACTAACTACTTGTGTGATAAAGAGATAGGATCCACACTTTACTGATGGGTAACCTGAGACACAGAGCACTTAGCTCATGGTCCAAGACAGTGGCAAAGCTAGGACCAAGGTCCAGACATCTCTACAGCCAGCCTGCACTTCAACACCAGCTTCACACTGTATCTGAGTCACGGTGACAAGTAGGATCAGTGAACAATAGGCCTTGAAGGGACTTTAAGAGATCATCTGCACCATCCCCCTGCTCAAGGCCAGGCTGTCTATACCCCTGTTCTTCCCAGCTGACATTCATACCAGCTGTTTATTTTTAAAAAGCCCCAGTATTAAAAGCCCTCAGCACTTCTGCATTTTCTTTCCTTGTTCCTGGATTCTAATTAAGTTAGATGAGCAGCAAATACATTTCCTCTCATCTTTGGCTTTCTCCATCCTGCTTGAGAACACAAAAACAGGGAGAGACTCAGGGTTTTTTAATTTTCCAAAGATGCTACAGACAAATTGGTTAGTTGTTACTGGCTCTCGGTTTCACTGTTGTTGTTTTTTTTTGTTTTTTGGGTTTTTTTCCTACAGAAGAAAAGGTCATGCAAGAGGAATACTTATGAGCCTGCACAATGGGGAAATGGCTTGTAAAAGTATCTACAGCAAAGCACACCACAGACATGTCTATTTGCTAAGGAGCAGGACCAAGTTACTGAATCTCGGGAGCCACTGATGTATGCAGTAATAGCATGAAATCAAGCTCCAGAATAAAATGTGCAGTCAGGCAGAGACCTGAATGAAATGTCATTGCAGGATACAAATGAAAAATTATCAAAGGATAAAATGAAACCCATCGAAACACAATGTCCTTCGGTTTGTTGTTTTTATTCTAACTCAGAGACATTTGGGTTTCATCTCCAGCCAGGCCCTAAACAGAGGCAGACTTGTCTGTTATATTTCAGGCATTCTTTCCTTGCTCTTTTATTCTCCTCCCCCCACCCCCTTTAAATTCTTTCTTTTTTCTTTCAATATTTTTTTCTTTTAATTCTTTTTTTTTAAGTGAATTCAAAAAAAAAAATCCTAATTTGTTTCTAATCTGAGCAGTTTGCCCTTTGCCTGCAGCTCAGCCCTCAAATCCACACCCAAAGTCTGACCACATTCTTCAACCTCCAGCTTAGGACCTTGCCTCAAGCACCCTTGCCTTAAGCCCAGAGCCTGGAGTGAGATAAGAGGATCTGTTTAAGAAAGATCTCCAGTCTTTCTTTCCAGAGAGGAGAACCTACCTGGTCCCTATCCCTTCCCCTCTTCCTTGCCCTCTGTTGGTAAATTGTTCCAATCTTAAACACTTGCGCGTGTTTCTCCTTTTTCGGGGGATGCCAGCTGTACGAATCTTATTACACTATTGCCTGCTGAATTGCCAGACTCTCCGCTGTAAGAAATTTCTTCCCTGAATCCTTGAAGGGACTTCCAGGGAGGATTTTGGCTGCTTTTTACCCATTCTGCAGGGATTACACTGAATTGTTTTACTGACAGGCAGGATTCCCAGGACTGGGGACCGGTCTTCTATTACTAACAGACGCTGCTGGCTGACTTCCTGGGCAAGGAGGGAAGATTTAGCCGTGTTTTACTGATGGAGAAGGTAAAAGATTTGCTGGAGGTGATTTAACTAGTCAAGGACATTCAGGTTATGCAGACGTCCTTTAGCCCGCCTGTGCACAGACACCGCTTCGGATGCAGGGTTGACAGAGAGACTGGGGCAATATCTCCATTGTGGAAGAAGTTACGTTTCCAAGCTTGACTGGAGATGAAAGCTCAGAAGTATCTAGTTTTTATCAGCTTGCCTTTTGGGTGGGATGTTGTCCATCAGACAGAGTGAGGCATTACCCAAATCCTGATGAGCGCACCTTATTTGTTCTAGCTTTGTCTGGGACTAGTCATATTATAATTCATTACAAAAAAGTATGGAATTACCTCTGCTGAAGTCAAGGACTAGAATATGTGCAGTTTTTTCCTTTGAGGTTTTACTCTCAGGGTATCCAGAAACATCACCCAGAAAGCCCCCAACAGTCACATCTTTTTAAACAGACTTCTTTGTATCTTATTTTACCATAATAATTTCTTAGCTCTGCTGGCTAAGACATTAGGGTATTCTGCTCTTTCTGACCACACAAATCATTTCCAGCACTTACGATTGCGTTGCTATGGTTATATTACTCTTGCAGTTTGCCTTTGTATTTGGTTCATACCCAAAAAACAATTCTTGCACATAACCCAAGTGTTCTAACATAAAGATATCACATTTGTTTTTTCTAGCCAATAACCAACATAACTTTAGCCCTTCTAGGCAACAGGAGGTTTGATGCGTACCAGCCTCTCCAAAATTCAGTTCACTC
The DNA here is from genome assembly GCA_003342895.1 of Casuarius casuarius. Classification (NCBI taxonomy): domain Eukaryota; kingdom Metazoa; phylum Chordata; class Aves; order Casuariiformes; family Casuariidae; genus Casuarius; species Casuarius casuarius. The sequence goes on along the minus strand of PTFA01000147.1, from coordinate 281,517 downwards.
ACGTTAAAAAAACTCTGCAGTCACTTAAGATTCATCTGCCTAAATTTTAGGTGGGTAAAGTTAGAGAAGATGAATGCTGGCTGAAGCACCCAAAATATAATATTTCCAAGTAAACATGTCATTATAAGTACATATCGGGGACAGTGAATAGCTGCTACAAAAAAGGTGTTAGGGTCAAACTATTTAAACCCCTTTCATTTGGGCTCATTTCTTAATTAACTCAAGTGCCTACATAGGATTTGGGAGAAATAAGTTTTTTGTCAGAGATTTAAAATGCTGTTCCCTTCTGCTGAGCACTCACAAAACATAGCTGTGAGGTTCCCGCAAACACCCTCTAACAAAACTCAGGGAAAATGAGACTTAGCAATCCAATTTTGAAGGCCAAAAATTAGTCCAAGAGAAAAAGATGCATCAGAGGCTAATTCAGAAGTGTGCAAAGCTGAGATGATCTGGGTATTGCCAGACATTGTTAGCATGTGAGCAGCCTGCCTGAGACATACACAGATCGCTTTCCTTGCATCATTAGCTCTTTTCTCTAATGTTTATTATTTCCATGTAGTGCTAAATATTCAACAGAGTCTGAAGATCTAAAGACATCATTGGAAAAGATGTCTTAATATGATACCTTCCCGTGTCACCCTGTGGAGACCACATCCTGTCCTGGACTAAGGAGCAACCAAGGGATTCGTGCTTGTGATAACACATGACCCATGGAAAACCGTGGTACAGGGAATTTGTACTATCCAGCAGACCCTGCGCCACAACCCTTGCATGGGAGTCACATTCAAACTCCTCACCAGTTGCCCAGGGTTCACAGCCACAGTTTGGCTCTGCCTGCTCTTCTGAAGGAAAACGTGAACCCAACTGTCCTTGCCACCTGCTTTCAGTGGTGTCTTCCCTTTTAAAAAAGGCAGATGAAAAACTCCAGTGTACATGGTGAGCCACCCATGGGAGACCTGCTCATAGACACCACCAACAAGAACAGCTTAACAACAGCTTCTACCTATCACAAAAACCCTCCCTATTGCCTGGACGGCGTCCTTCGATCAGAGATAGGAAGTGGAAGGGCATAATGTCCCATCTGTCTGCCTGGAGGGAGCTCCCTTTCCGCCTGTTGCTGGTATCCAGTGGTCCCACAGCCAGTTTGAATCCATGACCAGGGCTGCCCCATTCCTGGGGACTTTGGAGAGTGACTCTTCAGGCTGGTGGGGACCCCTCTTCATGGTCTGGGATTGCAAAAAATCTCAGCTCCCCTCCCTGCTCCACCCAGCCCTAGGGTGTTCAGCACCACCACCTCCTATGCCAGACCCATCTCCTTTGGGACTGCTCTCAGCCCTAGAGCTTTAAAACAGGGGAACAGCTGCAGGAGAGGCATGTTCAAGGCAGCACTGTTTTTCTTCCTTCCCTGATCTCCCCCTCCTCTTTCACAACCACGATATATGCACACACATTTGCCTAATGCATGGGCTTCGCCTGCCCTCAGCTGGTTACACACTGCAATGCAAAGTACCCGGTTTTGCAAAGTCACACTCTGAGTCTCAAAATGAGCTTGATTTGAACAGCAGCGGAGCTTTCACCTCTCTAATGCTCAGGGACTGTTTGGTGCAGTCCCTCTGTTCAACCTTGATACGCCTTGATACAGCTAGTCCTGGGAACCTGAGACTGGACACAGCGTGATCTCAGGCTCAGAGAGGGGCTTTCCAGGATGGCCTGTGTTAGTTTTTAGTTACAGTTTTACCATCAGGAGGGAAGGCATTAGAAATGTGAAAGGAATTCACAGAGGTCTGATATATAAATTTTTACTGAGGAGAAAAAATGATTTACCTAGACAGGATGGTGCCTAGTATCAGCTCCCAGAGAGCAGTCACAAAACTGTGTGTGGAATCACTTCGTCAGGACTGGACAAACTGTAAGGGGAAAAGTATTTCCAACAGACATGATATTTTATAAGGTGAGTTGTTCTGGCTTTGCAATACTGCTCAGATATGAATACGCTTACAGCAATGCTCTAATTTAATGTCACTGTGATGTGAATGCAGTTTCGTGGGACTGAGAAGATCTCTTCCCTCCAGGCTGGCTGCAGGGTCTCTCCACATGTTAGTTTGAGTCTGAAAAGGTGTTAAAGGAAGGCTTTTTGGAGCAATTGCCCCAGGTAACAGGGTGTCTTTCACACTGTTCTGCCATACTGGGTTATTTAGAAAACTGAGTTATTTAGAAAACTTGCTAACTTAGGCTTTCCCAATAAAAAGAGTTAGTTCATGCTTACTTACTTTTTTCTGTGCAAATACAAGTCTCTGCAATAACTTTGTGCCTGATGTTTAACAAAAGGAACCCAACAAATTCAACAGCATAAAATACTGATATCAGTACTTACAGCATCTTTAAACAATCACCTCAGGGCTCATTTGCTTTCCTTCCAGCTCTTGGAGCAAGTCTTTCCCCCATGCCTCAGTTTCTCTCCTCAGCGAAACGAAGATGATATCATGCCTGTCTTATCAGCATACCCAGGGAATCAGTGGAGAACAGACCTCATCATGTGGCTGATTCCTTGCTCTCCTTGTCTATCCCCTCACCCAGGGGAGCACAGTACAAGCTTCCATGTCTTCCTGGAAGGGTTTGTAGGAAAGACCCTTGGGATGGCGTGAGGAAAGTGCAAACAATCACTAGTTGGAGTTACAGTCTTTGGCTGCTGTTCCTGGTGTTCTGAGTCATGGCCATTTCCCATAATACGTTCAGGTCTATCCATATGGGCATTCCTTTCCCTGCCTCCGGTTCATGCTAACGGAGAAAAGAGCCACACTACCCCCCAGCTGTACTGCAACTACTGCCTGGTAAGTGCTCCTAGAGTATGGAGCATGCATAAATGATGTATTCATAGAATAATACAGGTTGGAAGCACTTCAGGAGGTCTCTGGATCAAAATAGGGCCAGCTTTGAAGGTAGACCAGGTCACCTTGGGCAGTCAAGTTTTGAATCTCTCCAAGGATGGAGATTCCACTACCCCTCTGGGCCCCCAGTCCAGGGTCTGATCACACTAATTTTTTTTTTCTTCCTAATATTTAATCAAGAATTCCTACATTCCAACTTGTGTCCATTGCCTCTTGTCTTATCATTGTGCCTATTCAAGGAAAATCCTCCTCCAAGTTCTCTGCAGGCTCTCATTATGTATTTTCAGACAGCAATAAGGTGCTCCTGCAGGCTGGACTAACCTAGTCCTCTCAGCTTCTCCTTGTATATCATGTACTCCAGGCTCTTGACCATCTTGGTGGCTCTCACTGGATTTGCTCAAGTTTATGATGTTTCTTCTTGCACTGGGGAACCTGAACTGGACACAAGGTCCAGACACAGTCTCACATGTGGGGAAGATGCAGATGCAGTCTCAAAAGGGGAGAAGAATCACTTCCTGCTATCTGCTGGCCAGCTTCTTCCTACTACAGCCCAACAAATGAAGATAAAATTAGTGCTGGCTGTGAAAGGGCCAGGTTAAAAAGTGGAAGTGTGGTGACTGCTGATGAGAGCTTACAGAGCCACAGTGTTCCTGGTTCCCTGGGGCCAGGAAGACCTGTTCCCAAAGCAGAGCATCTTTCTCTGCCGTTGGTGAGCAGTTCCTGGGAGGATGGTTGCTGGGCCCAGGGAAGGGGCAGCCAGGGAGGAAACACAAGGTCAGTAAAATGGGATCCAGAGGGGGATTCAAGAAAGAGGAGAGGGGAAGGGAAGGAAATGAAAGCAAAGATGCAGATAGACATGAGACTATCCACTGCCCTGAAGGAAAGGAGCAGGCCTGGAACTTGGATATTCAAAAAGCAGAGAAATTCGGGACCTGTAGGATTCAGAAAGGGATTGTAAAAGGCTAAGGATAGGGGAAAGGGGCTTGGTTGGTGGGATGGAGAAGGAGGATAGGACTGTACAGATATCAGGGATGAACCTCCTCTTCATAGCTAGCCATTGGTGTCTTCTCCGGCAGCATCTAGATAAAGATGTTATCCCAAGCTTGCACTCTTTTTCCTGAGTGTCTCCAACCTGACTGCACCAGTTTGTACAGCCCACCATGGTGGGGGAGACAGGTGGGAGAGAGGGGTAGAGGGAAGAGTCATTGCTGCTTCCTTGCCTCTTTCTGCCTCTCCGTTATAACATTGTCCCTGGGTTGAATGTGACCCCGTAATCCTACAAGAAACCACACATCAGCACTCACACAGGTGCAGTGTGCAATGTGCAGAAAATAGAAGATGGATTTGCCTACTGCTGTCTCAAGTTGCTTACAAGACCTACCTTCAGGGTCCAAGCTGTGTGATGGCGTCTCTTGAAGGCAAGCAAGAGAAGCCTCCATGCACTCATGTGTGAGAAACTCAGTTGCATATTCCCAGCATGATGATGCCAGAGTGAATGAACTGCTCACTGTCAGAGACACAGAGTCTTCCCATTGCCCTATGATGGTGGAAAAAGCAGTTAGCAGTCCTACAGGAAGGTGTTTGCAATGATGAGATGACTGTTGTTTATAGAGGGGATTGGGACCTCACAGATGCAGCATCTCCTTGTAAAGACACATTTGGTTCAGGCATCAGCTGAAGCTATTTCAGCTTCTGCCCTGAGTTCAAGCTCCTGAAATATGCTGACAGATCTTTTATGGCAACTGATCCCATCCAAACAGGCATGGGTGGCCTTTGTCTTACCTGACTTTAAGGTGGACTTCACAGATGGAGACACCTAAGTGTGGGTATCTGTCTCTAGGTATCTCCATGTAAATTGGTATCTGGGCTCCCATTATTGCCTCTGGAAATGCGATCAGTGGAGTTGAGAGTGACCCAACTGACCAAATGTGGGTGTTTATGGTTGAGGTGAGTCCTCTCCATTCCTACGGACTGCATTGACTGGACCTCCCCTGACAGTAATGGGAGACTGGGCATACAGATTACGTGGACACATCCTGATTATGAGCATGGAGACACCATGATTGTGAGTGTCTTCGTCTGTGAGCTGAGTCACAACAACAGGATCTGAGCATCACTTAGACAGCTGAATCAACCCTCCGGAGCCCTTTTAGGTGCTCTAGCATATCCAAGCTGTTTCCTTGGGTCTGGTAGAAATAAGGCAGGACCTATAGGAGACTTGTACCTTCTGAAATGTAGGCTGGAGGCCACAAAAGACATGTTACAACATCTCAAAAGCACAAATGCCAATGCGACTGCATTGTGCCTCACAGACTCTCTTCGTAATCCAAGAGAGGCAGCTCTAGGGCATAGGTTTCCTTGTCCTGAAGGAGCGTCTCATGAAGAACAGATGAATCAGTTCCCAAAAGACTGTCATTTCTGAGGCTCTCACATTTTGCCTCTTCCAGAAGAGTATTTGATCCAGGATAATGCTCAAGTTGACTCCTCATTTCTACTAGAGAAGAACTGATGTTTTTTTCCTCCTGAATAGACCTCAGCTAGTTCAGTCACAGAAGAGTCCTGCTACTGAGTCGATAACAGCAGACTGTAGTCATTGTGACCAACTCTGCAGGGCTGCCTTAGGCCATGCCTTTAGCTGGTGTGTTCTTTGCTCTCCCTATCTATCCCCTCACCATGCATCTCTGCAAGAGAAAGCAGATACTTTTCCATCTGGGAATTGCCGCTGTGGGGAAGCCATGTGTATGCAGGGAGCTATGGTTTATAGAAAGGAAAGGTTGTTATTGTCCACAACAATGTCCCTTGTGCCCACAACCCCTCTGACAAAATTGCCTGTGGTAATTAGCTGCAGTTCTGGAGATCTCGTGGTTGGAGATAAAGGGAGAAAATCGACAGTAGACCTCCCTGGGGAGAAGAGTATCAGGACGGGGTGCTGAGGAGCCCCTCAAGGTGCTCCACATTGATAAGCATGCTCTCAGAGTGCTCCTAGGGGATGCCCTGAGCTCTGTCTAGTAGAGAGGGAGAGCCACTCGGTCACACATTCAGCAGCACCCACAGCAGTCGAATGTGTCGTGCTGGAGGTGGTGGGGAGAGGGCCACTATGGACAGGGAATCTGGACTGAGAATGGGGCTGGTGTCTGCTCTTCTCTGACAGAGCAGCACTAATCCTCGGCCACTCTCCTATGAGCAGGCCTGAGCTCAGCATGAGCCCTGGCTTCTCTCCATCCAAACTGCTTGGTCATGTTCCCAGTAGGTACTATCAGACAAACAGGAAGCTAAAGATGTCTGGGAGCCAGCACTGTAGCTGCCAGGATGGTGAGTTTGTGACCCGCTCAAGCCTCAGCTCTCTCTCTGTCCTGGGCTTCTGTGGAAGGAGCATCAGAGCTGGGCTTTCTCCTTCCAGGATCATCTTTGGAGGTTATTCCCACATTTTTTTTTCAAGATAACAGTCTGACCTCAGCAATGAAATCAGGGAGAAGCTGGCACCATACTCCATCAGCACCAGTGGAGAGGCCTCCTCCACTGCCCACACAGGAGGGATCAGTGCAAAGGGAGAACGGACACTGACAGCCAGAATTGGAGGGCAGCAGAAGGTGATGCCTTCACACAGCTACTCCATTGGGAGGGCATGCAGAGTTTAACACTCCTCAGGAGGTCCAGGGAAGAAGAATCACTCCTCAAAGCTTCTATAGTTGGAGAGATGGTGTTAGTCATTTAAGAGAGAGATGATGAAATGATAACAGAGCCTTGACAATCCCTGTGACAGCCTGCTGACAAACCTGAGCTGGGCTGTATACCCGGCAAATAAAGACAGTGGTATGAGACATAACAAGAAAACAGCAAAAGCACAGGTGGTTCTCTATCTCTGGGAACATGAGGTGGTACTTGTGACCTGAGCAAGGCTCCCTGTCACTTACACCTACCTAGACACCACCTCTTGCTTTGCTGTGTGAAACCCCTCAAATGTTTTTCATTTGACCAAAACTAGCTTGGAAATGTGTTTCTTTCCTAGAGAATGATCATGCTAAATCTGGCAAAGGGAATCCTTTCCCTCATGTCTTCCATCCCCAGTGATTCTGTCCTGAATACAAATAGGACCCAAGGAAGCCCTGTCCAGACCTTATCTTTCCCTGGGAATGCCCTAGACCTGTGAAAGCCAGATGTTAGACGGAGATGTTTTGTTAAAATACCACGCGAGGGCAGCCTCTTCCACCTTCCAGTGTTAGAGATCCCCCCTCAGCCTTCCAAATCCAGGATGAAAGGCTCTTCAGTTTATTTAAAGTCCCTTGCTGATAATATCATTGCTCAAGTGATACCGGCTGTGGGCTGCATTTCAACAGGAGATGAAAAAATATGGCTCCATTATAAAAAAGGCAATCAAGTGTTTACCACACATCTTCTGAAAGGGATGTCTGGAGCTATGAGAATATTGCTTAAGGCCAGCGTTCAAGGTATTCCCACCGCCTCAAACTGTGAACACTGAAAGTGCCTAGTTAATATGTACATAATTAATGGTATAACTGCTGAATAGCAGTGTGTGTAATGCTGTGTTCCTGAGCAAGCCATCTCCAACAGGAACAAGCCAGACGCTTTTGGCTCTTGCAACAAAAGCAGCTACCCACAGTACAGAAATAAAAGCTGATTTTTGTTATCCAGACATTGCAGCAGATTTATCAGCTGCTGTTTGACACAGTCACCACTGGATGGGGAGAGAACATCTCTCTGAAGGGGATGAACTACACACCTGGGGAAAACATTTGCCCTGGCTAGTGCCCTTTTATACAGTGCCCTGGACCCCTGATTAGTGCATGCACTTCCCAGCAAAGCTAAGAGACCTGCTTTCGTGAAGCAGAAATCAGCAAAATGACACAGAGCAGCTTCCTTCAGTGATCTTAGCACTACCATAGCCCTGATGTGTCCAACCTAGCAGACCTGAGTGAGGATGCATGCCTTACAGTCAAAATCTCTGGGGAGAAGATAAATGGCAGTGAACATCATTAAGTATACTTGTTTCTATGAAAGCTTCTAAAGACTGGTCCCAAATTTCTCCCTGGGGTGCCTTTAAAGCGTTTGATGAAATGCTGTGCTTAAACTCTATGTATATGCTTAGCCTCTGGAAGAAATCTTCCTTCACCTCCCCAGAGAGGGTTTTTCTTTTTTCTCCCCAATGAACGAAGCTTCCATCTGCCGAAGTGCACAGCATCCTCCCATGCTTGCCGTGACCCACGCATGGCAGATTTTCCCCAAAAGACCTAAGCCCAAACTGCTGAACTATTACAACCCTGGCCATATCATCTGGCACTGTGTAGGAGCTGAATTTGTGCAGAAAATCAAGAAAATCAAACCTGCAGACTGTCCCTGCAAATTAATCAGGAAGATTATCAATTTACACCCACTTTGCTTGAGTAAGAACAATTGGCTGAGTATTAGCGCAGTCGTGAATCTGGCACCAGCCTTAACATGTTAAGCAAGTTAAGAGCTGGAATAAAAATCATTATATCTGACAGAGCAATTTATGGATCAAAAGATGGTATTTTTATTCATTGGCAAGGATGGGAAAAAGGTCTTGCATCTAGTCCTTGCAAACCCAAAGATAACTGTTCTGATGTATAATGGTGCCAATCCATCCAGATAAGAAAGGAACCGTCAGGGAACTGCCACAGATAGATAAACATGCAAAAGAAGAATTGGCAGTTTATTGCAGAGAGATTCATCATCTCGCCCTGGTGTCACACTGAGGGAAAATAATGCATGGGCTAAAACCAAATTAGTGTCAGGCCACCCAGGGAAGGGATCGACTGGGCTAAAAGAATAGCTGTGAAAATCCCCATTACCTGCTACCTTCAGCGTGCTGGACCAGGTGAAAACCAGGGAGCCAAGGGAAGCCAAGGGAAGCTCTCCAGGGCAGGAGCAAAGGCTCAGTACAGCAGAGCTGATTATTGCCACTTTTTTTGGTCCAGCCTGTGCTCTCAATTGAGACAGATGACACCCTGGATCTCAGGTTACCTGCTCATCATCTAGGTGGGAGAAGATTTATCAGTCCTGGAGGTAAATACTGCAGCTTCAATTTAGCGTTATGAGAGCCAGCTTCAACTGCACAGCTTCTCTCTGTGGGTCCCTCCTCTTAGGCCAGGGAATGACCAGTTATCCTCTATAATCTCTGCTGCAAACAAACAGCAAGGGTATATTAGCCTTTGAGTAGAAGCACTGCTATTGATCTTAAATAAAATCAGTCTGATAATATAACCTTAATGATTTTTCCTTGAGAGACAGAAAAAAAAACAACCCTCAATGAAATGTAAAAGCAGAATGTGTGCAGTGGTGGACAAACACCATAGGAAATACCTGGAAAGTTTCTAGATACAGCCAGTGTTTCAAAAGTCTTTGTCATTTTTTTCTTTTCTGAAGCTCACTTGAAGGCTAGTTGTCTTCTCAGATATTGTGTCACATAGATCAGGCTACACAAGTTGGGGCAGAGTGAGATCTATCCCTCCAATGGGGGCATGAACTTAAAGTCACAGGGGGTGGGAAAAAAAAACAAAACAGAAAAATATACTTGTGCCAGTTGGGAAGCAGAGATTTGCATGCCCGATGATATTATTTACATGTATTTCTAATTGTGTGCACCCCTGGAAAAAAATCATTCAGCTCCTTTGGTTTGCATGAAGCCAGGGTGGGGGGGGGACTTTTAAGGGATAGCTTTGTTGTTACTGACACTGTAGGGGAAAGGGTCTTCTTCTGTGAGGAGTCAAAACAGTGCCAGATGACTGAATGCAAAACCAGCAGCTAGCCTGCTGCGTTGTGCACCCATGTGGATGTCTACAGAGACAGGGCACAAATACAGGACTGGCTGCAAATCCACCATCCCTTGCATCTGCTTCCCAAGGCCTCCCCAGTGAAGCACATCTTGCAGCCTGACAGAGTTAATCATTATTTTATTGCCAACATGAAGGACATGAAGGGGAATTCACTAACCTGCCCAGCAGAACAGCTTCAAGATGTCTCATTTAATCTTCTGCCTCTTGGGCTTCAAGCCCAGGACACCACCAAGGATTGTGTTCAGCCTAGACATGGTGGGGAACTTCTTAGTGCTCTGGGGGTCAACGTAGAAGTCTCCTCTGACAGGGAGGCCACAGGAGTCTTCCACAGGGGCTCTCCTTGATACTCTCTTGATTTAGAGGACAAGATAGCTTTAAGCTTGCTCAAAAGTTATTGTTCTTTATGGAGGGGTGTCAAACGCAAATGGTCTGGGCATCTTCACGAAAGGTATCGCATGGTGTCTGCAGTGTCATGTGCTTTGAAAGAATGTGGTTAAATTGGACAAGATGCCATCAAGTTCGAAACAAGCTGCCCTGCACGTTACACCTTCCTCTCAGCACAAGGAAATCTGGAAGGCCTGAGCAGCTCCTGCTTCACCAGGGATTTTGTCCTGCATTTAGCGCTTGTAAGATGTGTATAAGAGCAAGGCAGGGACACCAGGTCCTGTTGATAAGAGATGCATTTGGAAAGCAGAGAGGCAGACCAGAGCAGACTGGGAATGAATGATTTTCTGTTTCCAGCTCTGAACAATGATCTTGAACAAATCCAGTCCACCTTTCTCCAGCTGTTCCCCTTCCACATGCTTTGCCTAACATGAATGTATAACTGAAAGCTTTGGGGACACTATATATACTATATATATTTATATTTGTGTATATATGTGTGTGTCTATGTATATATCTGTATGCATATAGTGACAGTGGGGACCTCAATACAATTTAGACCTTGAAGGTGCTCTCAAGAGCATCAATCCTTTGCACAAAAAGGCTGTACATTGGCTGTACACTGTTCAAAGGCTGTCCTCCACACAAATGTGGCTACCTCACAGCAGCAAGCAAAGTGCAGCCTGTTAGAGTGCCTTTTTACTTTGTGATGAAAGGTGTGTGTAAGCCACATCCCATGGTGCCTGCTAGCCAGAGACAGATGCACTCAGCCTCTTCTCCTGCTGCCAGGTAGCTCCTGGCAGCCGGCATCAGCTCAGTTTACATTTCTGCCTAGCACAATTAATCACCATGTCACAGTCACCAGAGTAAAACACTGCTTTACTTGGAGCTGAAGAAAAACTAAATAAACTTGCATGTGCAGAGGTACAAAGGCAGAGCAAAATGTGTAGTGTCCAGTAAACAAATGGTCAGGACAAACCTCTTTTGATACAGGGGAGAGAATCTGCAGCATTTTAAACTCTTGGACCTTAAATCCCTAAACATCCAAGCACTGGAACAGGAAGGAATCTGTAAAATGTCCATATGTGTTTTATTTACAGGCCATGTGCCAAAAGTAAGAGACAGAGGAAAATAAGAGTGCCTTCTACAAGGTATCTAGGCAGTGAGGGAATAGCAACAAGAGCAAACATGATCCCTTGAGATGTTCCTCATCAGAGTAGCTCCTGCTATCTGGGGAATTTCTGTCAGAGCTGGGTTAACTCCCAGCCAAACTACACCTTCAAGCCTGCCCTGTGGAAGTGAGGAGATACCTGGCAACGAGGCAGTTGCACCCATGAAGCTATGGTGTCATGGACATTCTTCAGAGACCTCCTTCCTACCCACCGGGAAGGGGCAGCTTGAGGATGCTGCTGGTGTTTGCATGGTGGGATGGGGAAGGAAAGGGCATGTTTCTGTTATCTGGTATGCTGGAGCCCGTCCTCAGTTCTGCCTTCTCATCCCTGTGCACTCTGGAGGATGGAGACTCCAGCATTTCCATGGTTTTATTTCAAGGAAGCCAAGGCTTCCCTTGTCCCTGGTCTCCTGGCACCAAAGAAGAGAAGATGAAGATGCTCCTTGTTCTTCTATAGCCAGCATCTTTCTCTTCCCCATACTTGCAGCAGGCATGTGCTGGAAGGAGAAGCCCCCCACCATGGAGCCATACCACTTCAGGAAGTATCTAAAGCAGCCTTCCATCACATAGATAGACCCAATGGTACCCTGGAGCTACATAGACCTCCTGGGAGATACTCTTCTTTTAGGAGAAGCTGGCTCGCACTCCACACCGAAGGAAGTGGCAAATGGAGAAAGAAAAAAGCAGTGACTCTATGAACTCGTAAATCACTAAAGTCCTAAAAGAGAAAAAAAAAAAGAAAGAAAGAAAGAAAAGAAACCCAACACAGCCTTTTTGGTTGATAAGCACAAAGTTTGGCAGGAAAGAGATTAGGACTTTTTCCAGTCCACCTCACAGGCGATAATCCCCACAGCAACAGAGCTCTGGGTTACAAACAGCGGCATGTGTTCCCCTTGCAGAAAATGGGAAAGACAAGTGGGGCAGGGGATGGGGCAGGGAACAGTTTGTGCTTAATTCTGTTTACTTGCTGGCTGTTATTTCTTAAGGAGACAATTTTTTTCCCACCTCAGAGAGAATCATAGTTGTCACTAAGAGAAAAGTCCTGACCGATCCCCTCCACACACCTTCCTTTGCAAGCAGGGTTGTCCTCTAGAGGAACATTTTGAGGGGTTTGGCTAGTTCAAAGAATTTGGGACGCCTGTGATACCCCTCAGGAAACTCCAGCCTCACCCTATCAGCTCCTGCAGGCCTGGCCAGCAGCCCAGAGTTGTTACGATTAATGACAGAAAAAAACTGCCAACTGTAGGCATGAAGAATTAAGTTGCCACTAACATTTAGAAATCAACTTTAGACCATGGTAAGGATGGGAGAGGAAGAGGGTGGTCTGGATCTGCAGCCTCTGATCTTCTGCACAGTCGGGTCGGCCCAAACCCATCCTGAAAAAAAATAGAAAAGAAATAATAAAAATTAAGTTAAAATAATTTTTTAAAGTTTTAAAAGAAATTAAGAAATTAACTTCTTTAAAAAGACAAGTCTAGTGTCACTGAAGATGCCCAGGTATCCTGCCTGGCATCCAGCTGCTGTCCCAGAAGGGTACAGGTCTTCCACAGATCTCGTGTCATATCCACCAGCCCCATGTGGACATCGTAGGTACCCTGGGACATCTCAAGTGGCACCAGACAGCTATGTTCGGGCAGCTCCATCAAGTCCCTGTAGCCCTCCCTGGAGTACAGAAACTGGAGAACCAAATGAGGGACAACAAATGAAAAGGTATGGGGAGTATGGATGGACACAAATAATAAATTTAAGATGAGGGAAGTAGAAAAGGATACAGAGGAAAGCATCCTCAACAGCCCGCTCTGCTCCCTGAAGGCATCTTCCCACTGCCTGCCAATGGTCAGCCTGGGGAAGTGGGAGGCCAAGGGAGAGCTCTGGAGGTAGCAGGAATCCTCTCCAATCAAGCATCTTTCTCCAGGATGCATGGTCAGAGCTTGGAAGACAATGATGAGAAGATCTCATGACTCCAGGGAGTATATTATGAAAACAGTATAAATGAAAGGTGAGAAGTGCAGCCAGAACTGCAGCAGGAGTTTCTGGAAGAGAAGGTTCCTGATCAACTCAGAGCAGACACATGCCCAGACCACCTCCTCGCTGCAGGGAGGGAATGTGCTAGGGGCCCTGCCACCCATCCCAGGAACACCTCCACACCTCCTGGCCACCGTCAGAGACAGGGTAGGGACCTCCTTGGGCTTTGTGACTAGGAACCTAATTTTTCCAGCGTGAACAAGTAAGAAACAACCCCAGTCAGGCAGAATGAAAGTTCTCTCTTACTCACCACTCCACAATAGGAATATTTTGGCAGGAAGAAGAGAAGACACTTCTTCCCCACTTCAGCCACTCTTTATGCTTCCCATCCCCACTCTAAATATGGAGAGATGAATCCTTCCAGACCCTCTCCAGTCCATCTCTGAACACCTTGAGCACCATGAAATTCCCGCACCTACAGCCCCCTGGCCTGGCAAAGGCCGACTTTTGTCCTGTCATTCCTCACATCCCTGACTTGCAGGAGGGAAAGGGGAAGCAGAGGAGGGAAAGGGGCCTGGGGACATGTCCTCCCCTTCCACAGTGGGAGGTATTTTCCTATCTGAAGCTGATTAGATGTGGGCAGACTGGGTCTTTTCAGAGCACTTGCTGCAGACACAGTGGGGAAGTAGTTGCTAGAGGCAGGAGTGATACCTGATGCAGTGACAAGGGAGCGGTGGCCACAGTGACACAGACAGGCTGTGGGATGTAGGGTCACACTCAGTCCCCGGCACGAACTCAGCCTGCCGCAATGGACAGATGGCTCCTTTCCGTCAACTGACCTCATTGTTTAATCTGACCTGATCCGGTTCTGTAATCTAATGGCCATTTTAATCACCACGATGAAGCCTGGATTGTTTCCCCAGGCTCCACCCTGAATTCCTTCCCAGGGAGGGCACACGCACCATCCAGACACCGTCCATCCGATGGGATGTCCTCAGTTAACTCCTACGTGGAGCATGCGTGGGGGCTGTTCCCAGCTCATGGGGGGAAGGCATTGCTGCTCACAGCCATCCGTGCTGTCTGCAATAAAAGAGGCAATTTCAGTTCCATGAAATCAGTGGATTTCTCCTTTAGTCCCTACAGGTGCTCCTGGAGACTGACACATTTCAGCCACCACTCATTCCAAGGGTTTCTAAGACCCTTGGTAATTTTGAAATACTTCAGTAGCATTTGGGAGCCTTTTAGAAAGCTCTGGTGGTTAATGAAATAACCTTGGACTGGAGAGAGTTTGGTTTGTCTCTTGACTCTGCCAGAAAGACCCTTGGTGCATCACCTTGGTCAAGGCATTTAACCTTGGTAGCAGCACTTCAGCTGTAGGAACCAAAAGCTTTCCCAGATCCCTGGTCTGCACTTTTGCTGTGGTACTGCTCTCACTCTGTGTTCAAAGACAGGCACGGGTGACTCCTCAGCCCATCCTGGGAAGGCAGCATATTGCACAGTCCCCCAAGGAAGCTGCAGTGGTCTCCAGTTCCCAGCTTGCAGGTTAGGATCTCCATGCCTCAATTCTCCTTCTGCGAGAGGCTCAGCCCAGCCTCTCAAGAGCTATATGCGTGGTTAATGCAGTAAAGAAAAGATGAGCAGGCATACAAGACAGCCTAACACAGGGCTGCAAGCACTGAAAAGCCATGCGGAAGAACAGCATCCCGTTCAGATCTCAGCCCGTGCTACAGCATTTGTTCTGGTGATGTCGGTACCTAGGCAAATATAGCCGTATGCACACACACGCTCCCTCCATATAGCTATTGGTCAGAGGAGTATGAAGAAAAGATTTATGCCCACTCTTTTTCCCTGCTCTGCCTCAGAGGGTGGGAAGGGACCTGAAAAGGTCGTGTAGTCCATTACATCCCCCCAAGGCAGGATCAAGTCTCCTATGGCACTGCCGACAGATGTTTGTGTAACCTACCCTTAAAGACCTCCAGCAAAGGAAAGCTCACATCCTCCCCTCAACAATCTTATTCTCGTATCTCTGGGGTAACTCAGAGGATTTTCCCACGCTGTCCAAATCACATTGTATTATCCCAAACTGCAGAGAACTGCTCTGCTCTCAGGGAGGGCAGTTCCTCCAGCTCTCCTCTCAGATTGAACAAGTAGAAACATTTTGCTAATGCTTTTGCAATGAGGGAAAATCTATTCTAGGCTGCATTTGCCTCCGGAAGCAAGAGTTTCACATCAATGCACAGCCCCTAATTCATGACCCTGACAGCATTTAGGAGAGGACATAGCTCCGCCAGGATTTGTCTGGCAGCAGAAGACACCCCGGGTGGCCCCAGTTCTTGCTCTCCCCAGGCACACAGCCTGTTCCCTGTGATGCTATAGCAAGAAGGGAGGATAAAATGGTCCACATCTGATCTGTCACTAGCCCAGGCCAATCTGGGATGCCCCTTATTCAGTTGCCTTGTTTAACACATTTTGCTCTACTATAGTTTTACTAAATCCTGAGTTTCAGTAAACTTCATATCCATCTCAGCATGCTTTGCCGAAAGGGTACGAATAGCTTCCTTTCGTGCTACCATGGGGTATAGCCCTCAAGTGAGGATGGACATTTTGCAGGGGACAACAGACAGTGAGTCAACCAGCTTCTTAAGCACCTTGGAGTTTTCCATCCTTTCTTCTCTGGCAATTTTTTGGGATTAAGGAGATTTGCAACTGGCAAGCAAATCTTTATGCTTGGATTGATGGCTGATGGAAAATCCTTTGGTTGGGGTCTGAGATGCCGCTTCATTATCTTGGCGTTCAAAGTTGCCCCATCTGCAGTGTTTCACAGCCCAGGGACAGCCTCAGCTCTACCCTGGTCTAAGGTTTGCTACTGCCTATTTTAAAGGGAGTGCTGAGTCCAGCACCGAGATGCTTATTTACCTTCTGACTGTGTTGCTGCTTTTCTCTGCAGCCATGTGTGCTACAACTGCAATGTAATTTTGGGAATCCCATTCTATACCATTATTGCAGCAGCTGAGACTTTACCACAAAAAACACATACCCATGATCAAATTGAAAGACTTAGCAATACCAATTCTTCTATTTCCTACAATATCACATTGACTTTCTTACTGGAACAATTTTCATTGCAATATTCTCCCCATGAAACTGCTCCCAGATACCTGAGCTTAGACTACAGATTTGGCTATGAAGCTGGGTTTCACAGACTCTCCCAGGTGACTTTATTTAAAGCTTGGAAATCTTTATATGTATGTATGTATATATGTGTATGTGTGTGTGTGAGTGTGTGTGTGTATGTGTGTGTCACATCACTTTGTTTGATTTGGCAGGGCTAGAAAGCAAAGACTAGATCTCTCTGTGGCTGTATTTTAACCATATTATTTAAATGTGCTGTCATGTTGGCCTCAATATTCCTTGAGAAAAATAGATCTTCCCCTTTGAAAGGAGCCGGGTTCCAGAGATGCAAATGGGAAGACTATTTCTTGGTGCAATGCACCAAAGGATTTAAATGCAATGTGTTCCTTTGGTTCTGAAGCAGAGCAACTCTTAATTAAGTACTGATTAAAGTGGGTTTTTTTTTGTTTTTTGTTTTTTTTTAAGTAACCATTATTTTGCAGTGACTAGTCCTCTGCCAGGAGTTGTCTGCACAGATTTCACCCTTGACATTCAGAGACTTCATGCATCTGAGACCAGGTTCTTTTTGACATAGATGTACCTGGTTTGGAGAAGTGGCTTTGCATTGCCTCATTGCCTCGGCCCGGCATGTAGCACGGCTTGGGTTACCAGGTGTGCTGGGCAGGCTCCGAGCCATGTCTGCAGTGGGGCTAAATATCTCTGGCCTCTAGCTGAACTGGACACGGCAGGAATGGCCAGGATGGTGACACTGCTTCTCCCAGGTGCAGCTTCCTATCATTCCCAAGCAGGCAAATTTCAGATCTGTCTGAAAAAAGATAGAAAAAAGAATTCTCACAACACTTTCTCATTTGAAACCTTTCCTCACCCTCCCCTGTTTCAAACTTTTTGAAGCTCATGTTTTCTTTTATTTTGGTTTGGATACAGCTCTTTCATTTCTTTCATCTGTGGAAAAAAGTGTAGACTAGCCCTGTGCAGCATGTGCTCAGAGGCACATCCCTGCCAGGTTTCAGGCATGCGTTACGAGTTCAGCCAGTCTCTGCTTTATGCTCCCTGCAATTCAGCTGCTAGCTGAGCTGGGGTGAGGAGCGCTGAGCTGTGCGGGACAAGAAAGCATAGGAGCCTTTTGCAAGGCATGCAAATGGGGAGAAAATGCCCAAGGACCCTGTTCATCCACCTAATTAGAGCTTGCTTTCATCCCATGAATAAAATTGTTGCTAAGCCATTTATTTGAAAGTGAAGAAAATGAGGTTTTGGAGCACCAGGAGGTTCAGTAATGTTTTCCCAGGTTTGTGAGAGTGGGATCAAGCTGGCATTTCTGTGGCAACTCTTAATCCTGACCCTGGCCCTTGCTGCTGCCAATGCAGTCCAAGCAGAATGATGACATGGACACAGCCGACACGCACTTGAAGCCCTGCTTTCCCAGCTAGGGCCTCTGACCACTAATAATTTGCATGGAAAAGAAAAAGGAGAGGTCTGACTAGGATAGTGCCTCTGGGATTTCTCCTCTCAGCACTGTGCTGATGCTTCATGAAAACAGGAGTAGGCAAAGTGGAGAAAGGCAGGTTGTATATCAGGGTTTAACCCTTTCAATGTTCTCCTTCATTCTCCAGGAGCTGCACCCTGGTCACATGCCACAGGGTGCTCTTGTGTGACTTGAGGGGCTCTGACTCCAGGGAGAGCTAGGCTCTTGCAGGAAAAAGGCAGGTTGTGTGGCTAGGAGAGCCCCCACTTTGGCATCCACACTACTCCCCATGCCCACAGGAGTCTGCTGTCTTGCTGGAGGTGCTCCAAGCTGGGGAGATCGTTTCCCTTGCACCTCGATCCCTTTTGGTGCCTCTCTTCCCACCCTTGGTGGCTTTGGGTTTTTACTGCAGGCATTTTTTTGCTGTTGGCTCCCTCTCCCAGCCCCTCTCCCAGATGGGCTCCGGGACCCATCTCCACCGGAGTTTGGGCTCTCTGCAGTGCCAGATGCAATCGCTTGTGCACCTTGAGCACTTGCAGTGACTCACCCAGGGGAGGCTGGAGCCAACGTGTGCCGATTTCCTCCATGCTGGAGGTCTTTCCCATCCCCTCCCCTCAGCCCCCAGCCCCCCTGGTTCCCCCTCTTCCCTCACAGAGCCCCCAGCCACCCCGGTCAGCAGGTTGGAGGCTCCCTGGTGCACTGCCCATGCCAGCACTCAGGAATGTGATAAACCAGACCCGCCGGGAAGTGGGACCTCCTGTACCAGGCTGCACCAGGCTGGGCTCCAACAGCCCCTCGTGGGTGGGCTCGGTATCTCGAGCGTCACTGCTGCACACTGGCAATGCAAAGGCCCCAGGTAGCCTTCCTGATTGCAGAGTCGCGGTACAGACCTTCCTCTGGTGGGCTGACGGACTGCGACCCACAGGTGTCTCGGCGTCTGTAAGCGGGTTTTGAAGCAGACGTGCTGCTCCTGGGTTGATGTGTGTGCATCTCTCCAGGAAAGGGAAATGGGCACAATGCACACAGTGGTTTGACACTGCACCATAGGAGGAGGAAGATGGGGGCAAGAGATGATGCGAGGGTGCCCACGTGGCTATCTATCTCAGCACCGGTGAGCGTGTGGTTCCTCTGGAGTACCTGAGAACATGAGCTGTCTTGTGACAGAGGTACCCAGCCCCTATAGAGGTGATGGCCAAGGGAGGAGTGGACATGGATGAGGCTGTCTCCACGAACACCAGGCAGAGTACGTAGTGAACTTCAGTGCTTTGGAAGCCCTCGGAGGACAAAGAACCTCCCGGGTTGGTTCATCAAAAACACTGAGAGCGAAATCACTGGAAGGCAAAGTTTGCAGAGGTCCCACAGCTCCTGTGGCTGTAACATACTGCCATGCTTTCTAAAGAAAATAGTGTTGTGATGAGAGACAGGGAAGACAGTCACCCGAAACACAGCTGTCCTGCATCCTGATGTGCAGGTAGAGAGATGAGACACGTAACAAAAATCACGGGAACAACCCCCTACTTTCACGGGCTTCTCCCATCTGATTTCAGGTCCGCCTGCCACCACCACGCTACCCAGGCATGTTCTTTATGCTTGAGCCTGTCTGTTTTAAACAGGTGCCAAAGATAGGGCTTTTCTCCTCTCTCTAATTCACAACCTCCACAGTGGCCTCAAATCATCTCCTCAGCCACAGCAAATGTTTTCCTCTACTCAGCCTCATTAGTTTCGTTGAACTATATCTGCTCTCACATTGTGGTGTTTACGTTCTTCAAAGAACCAAAAGCCGTTATCCTATCTTTGCCTTAGTCATTGTTTGGCCAGGATTTATATATTTCTCCTTTTTTTTTTTTTTCCCCCTAATCTATCCTCTCAAGTCTCTCCCTTCAGGAGACTGGTCTCACAGGCTGCTTGGGTTTCTCTGTTTATCTTGGACTGGGAGCAACTTCTTGAAATCCAAATAACGTAGATTTTGCAAAGCTAGCTGTGAAGCAAGGGACTTTTGCACTCAACAACCTCATGAGTGGCAACATGCCATGGGACAGCTGTTGAACTAAAAAGGGCTTATCAGGGCTAAGTGTATGCTCTTGAGCTATAAAGCCGTGGTCCCTTGGGTATGTCTTCTCCAGAGGAGCAAATGATGTGAGCTACATTGTCCCTCCTTGATCCAAATTAGCAGTCAGGGTCATAGTACGGTGCTCAGCAAGAACGTCCTTTGAAAGCTGCTTTGAGAGCACGTCATGGAGCAGCGTGACAAGGGAAGGCTGTGTCCAGTCTCTCAACACCCAGCTGCAGGAGCAGCAGCTCCTTGAGAAATGCATCTTTTGGTGGGGCTGCATGAGGATGGGATTTAGACAAACGGCACGCCAGCTGACGGCACACCACGGTCTCTCCTCTTTTCTCATCACAGCATGCAAACAGGCTGGAGATGACAGCTCACCCCAGCCTGCTGGATTTGGCTGGTGGGGTATCAGAGGGAAATGTGTGTGGTGACAGCAGGAAAGAAGGAGGTGGGAATCTATTTTGCAAGTCCTTCACTCCGTGTGTGAGACACGGCAGGTCTGGTGGGTGTCTGATGGGAGTATAATGATGAAAAGACTCTTCTCCTCCCTACTTTGGCATAAGGCTGGATCAGACCCCAGAGGACTTAATGGAATTAGACTGGTGCAATAAAGCACTGAGCCACTACAGTCCTGGGGCTTTGACTGCAGTTTTAGACTGGCTGTGAGGTTACCGGTACTTTCTGTCCATGAAGATCAAACCTGCTTGATATTCACTGCATGTCTGCAGCATCTCTTGGCTTTGCAGACTATTCAACCTCCATCAAGTCTGTAATGGATAAGAAGCTGAAATCAGGGTGAATGGTAGCCAGAGGCCACCTTTCTCACCGCTCTGCTCCTGTAGAGCAAGGCCTTTGGGTGGCACCAGCACAGTGAAGGAGTTATACAACCTCTGCACAGTTGTGCAATTTGGGAACACGTGGTGGTCAGGCCTTCTAGAGAAAGCAAACACTTTTTGAGTATGCTTAACCTCACCGAAAAAGGGATAACAAACTGGCATTCCTGCAGAGTCTATTTTTCTTCTAACTTCTGGGAAAAGAGGCAGGTAGAAGGGGAATGGGATCCCAAGGGAACACAGTTTCAGGACACCAGAAATCCTGGTTTCGGCTCTTTGCAGACTTGAGATACCAGCTCCACCCCTCTGTCTTTTCCATTTTGCCTGCTGCCTTTTGTGTCATTAGATTAGAAGTTCTTAGGATGGTTTCTCTGTGGGTGTGCGTGGGTGCCCGCGTGTGTGTGCAACATACTGAGGCCTCTCAGTACAATGGCAATATAAATTATATTGTGTCAAATTCTTGCAGTGGTAGTATTGGAACAGTTTCCTCCCTTAGAGGCTTCGAAAAATAGCTACCTCTGAAATTAAATTAAACATTGCTTCTCTTGGGGTTTAAACAATATACTCCCTCTAGCTTGGACTAAGGGTTTCTTTCTACTATATTACTTCATAGATTAATACTGCGCAGGAAGTTAATTCCCTTTTTCCTTTTTTTTTTTCAGTAAGACTCTTCTTTTCTTTCAGATTCTAGATTTCCAATTTACAAATAAAACTTAATTGGGACCTCAGGGAATTTCACGTATGTAAGGAATGTAACCTTACGATCTGGTTCCTGGTACCTGGTCTGTTCTGCTCCTCAGATCTGCTCTGCCTCCCCCAGCTGATAAGAGTGCTGCTGGGTCTGCCTGCCACKTTCATCCAATTATTCTTGACGCTGTCTTTTGTCTCCAATGAGCCCAGCACATATACAAATCAAAGCTGTCAACTACCACTGAGCCCTGGTTTTGCCTGGAGTGCAGAGATCTCTGAACTCTGCCTTGTCATGACCATCTGTTACTGACCTGAGAGGTGTGGGGTAAAAATTCAGATGCTTCTCTTGCCTCATCACCCAAACTGGGCCACAAATCTTGAAGGAAGAGGTTTTGCAGCACTGCGTTGGCCAGAGCTCATCTGGTGGTCCTGGCAGTGCAGCTGGGAGGGGAAGAGCAAAGTATGATTAACATCTGAGTGTAGCAGGGGTTTGAGGGGCAGAAAAATCTTTCTGAATATCCTTCTTGTCTTACAGATCAGCAAATCCCTCATAGAGACCCTTGCCTTGAGTATACACCTTCTAATTTAGCCATATCTCACACACATACAGACACATACATTTAATTCTGTTCATACATGTTTGAAGTTATGGGGCTTTTTTTGTTTTGTTTTGTTTTTTTTATGTTCAGTCCTAATGGAAAACCTACAAATGGTTCAGGGTTCATACCCTGTGTCAAGGAGCTCCAAAGGAGCACATGCACACACAGAACTTGTATATGAGTATGTATAAGTAAGCAGTATTAAAAGTTAGGAGACTGAAAGCAGGTCTCTTCAGAGTTTTAAACAAAGTCTGGTGTCAGGAGTGTTTTAGATAAGGCTGGAGATGGGACTGTGGGGGTACATGTCCTGCTCCACCTGCCCAGACCCCTTCTATGAGGCTACCACGTATATAACAGCTTCTTCTCCGACCCTTTGCAGGATTTTGATGCCATTGCAACAAAAGCACTAAATCCTTTTAAGGAAAAGCCTTCCCTTACCCTCTATCTTACTTTGCCCGCACCTTTTTCGTTTCTTCCTCCCTCTGTTATCTACCAACGCTGGAAATCCTTTCAGAGCTGCTTGCTCCGAGCTTGGTGCCTGACTCCAGCATGCCCACAACACCTCTTTCTGTGGGCACAGTGACCCAGACCTTTTGGGGGGAAACGCAAGGACTGGCAGAAGGCAGCTCAACTGGAAATTTGGCTGGGGCTGGATTTGGCCAGCAACTGGCAGGCAGGTACCACCATATCCTGGAGGTCACTAAGCCACTGCCAATGTTTCCTGTGCAGAGCTAGCTCAGGGAGGATCTTTCTGAAGTGCAGAGGGCAGCAGTTTTGTCTGTTGCAGCCGGCTATCTTTAGACGATTTTAATAAATCAGTGGGACTAAAAACATTCCTCCCTCCGGCCTCCTCAGGGGTGTTTAACCCCATCAGGCTGTGTGAGGAGGAGGAGGAGGGATTTTGAAAACCAATTACATTAAAATGATGATCTGGAGGAGTTTGCAGCCAAGTTATTTCTTGAACAAGTTCTGTGTTAAAGGGATGGTCTCAGCTTCAAAACCATCTGGTGGACTGGTAATTGTACTTGGATCAGCCTCAGAGCAAATAAAGGTGGCAGAAACAACATGCAAAAGGGAATGAGTGCATCTGTCCTGCCCTAGCTCCACCGTATGTTATTCCCATTGCAGTGTTGGAGATCTTCCTGTCATTTATTACGTATCATCTCTCAGGTGCAGATCATTCCAACACCTCCACCGCTAGAGGACGTGGCATGCGCGTCATTGCTTGATTTTGCCAGGTCTGGGAGTTTGGCTGGAGTTTTGGAGGGAACCAAGACTATGAGGCTTTGGTGAGCAGAAAGGATGCAACATCTGTCCCAGAGGTGACCTCTGTCCCTCTCTCCGAGGAAGTCCCTGCTAGATGGACAGCCAGCTCCCAACCTTCTGGGCACAGTAGGTCTGGTTCCTGCAAAATGGCCTGCAAGGAAAAATATCCATTAATCACTGTTTCAGGGACAATTTGTAAGCATCACAAGCCTTTGAGCACCTAGAAGAGCATGGCAGAGGCCTTGAGCTTGGCATTCTGCATTGCTCCCCGGGGAACATTGTAGTTCAAGTGACTTTCTGTCGTCAGTGTATTTGCAATACTGACCACCTCCAAGGCCCTCCACAAACTATGACCCTGAGCCTTGCCCGCCCACCCGCAGGCATTATCTAATCATCCTTTGATTTTGTTCCCTAAGGAAATGTGCTTCCCTTCCCAGCAAAGCCTTTTCCACTGACAGAGATGGAGCACGGCCTTTGCTGAGGATTGGGAGGTGCAGAGAGCTCTGACCTTCCTGCCTAGGTCTGTATAGAGAAAAGCCATTTGATGTAGCACCTTGTTTGCTCACACTGAAATTCATTACTGCCTCTAAAATGTCTGGCCTACGATTAGCCACCTGCACGGAGCACATGCTGCTTCCACTCGTCCCAGCAGAGCAACAGAAGGTGAGCTGGGCCTTGAGCTGAGGGTCGAGTTTGTTTAAAATATGGTCCAGACCTTGCCTCAGCACTTGCTGCATGCTTGTATTTCTCAGCTATCTGTGAAAGAGGATACAGTCTTTAAGAGGTAGGTTGCTTTGCTGCTGCTAATGCCATTCTCTTACAGATGGGGTCCCCAGGGGATCAACAAGCTCCTAAGAGCTGCAGTGTTGCAAACTCTAAAGTTTAAGACAATAGAAAGAGTTTCCATGATTTGAAAATGGAGGAAAAGTCTATTGTTTAGGTTTATTTGTCTGTTTTTACTGTCCATTGCTCCAGGTTTATGCTCAGATATTGACCATGTCTTTGGCAATGGTTAGCTTTTCTTTTGGGTTCTTACTTCCAGGGATGGTAATTCTCTAAATCAACATCACAGCCACCTCTATGAATGCTGATAAACTGGCAAATGACACATCCCTCTGCGTGATAAACTGCTTTGAGATACAACACACTCGAGCTGAATGCACTGTGCAAACCCTTGCCGTTGCACAGGATCTGAGTGTCACTTGTTTTTCCTGGAGACACGTACTTCGGACAACTCCCCAATGTGGAGCCCAATGTGACTTCTGACATCTTTTGTAGTTGAAGCTCACATCCTAATTAAGTGAAGGAATGAGGAAAAACAGCTGCCTTCTTGAAAAGTGACCCTCCTTACGAATCTCATGTTAACAGGAGGAGCAGGAAGATGCCAACAGCTGCATGAAATCACTATAATTAAAAAAAAAAAAAAATCCTAGTAAGCAGATAGCTGTAGGCATCCTGCAGCGGGGAAAGGTTAATTCCAGCCTCAGCTCCCAGCTGGCTTCATGAGAACAGAGGTTAAAGATGAAGCTGTAACATACACATGTCAACACAGCTCAGATCTCTGCCTAACAGGCACCAGACAGCACTCAAGCCTATCCCAATTAAACCTCTCTGCCTGTTTTTTTTTTTTTTTTAAGAGAATCTGCTTTCCAGCAGGCTACAATGGGAGTTAAAAAATAGATGTTATTAAATATGAATGTTTAAAAGGTTCTGTCTACACTTGAGACGGCTTGTCTCATATTCTAGGAGATTAGCACCCAAAAGGGAGATCCATTGACCTATTAGCTAGACAAAATAACTGGAAGCTGGGAGAATATCTGGAGGAGATATTACGTGTGCTTGCTCTGTTCGTTCTCCTCCCTTGGGGTCTGCTTGCAGCCACTCTTCTGCCGGCTTTCCTCGTAGGGATGGGGTCAGCCTGCCCTACCAAAATCAAGTAGCCCTCCCCAAGAAGGGGAAAAGTTAGAGGGAGAGGGGGAAAATATTGAACAGTGAAAGCCCAGCTTTTCTGAAGGTGTCCAAGAAGCTGGTAGGCTGCCCAGCCTCCCCCCAACCCTGGCACGCTGTTTCCTTGCCACCATGAGGTTGACAAGGAGGTCCTGTGATTTGCTGTGGCCTTGGAGCAGAAAGGCGTAAATCACACGGTGAGTGAAGAGAGCGGCCAGAACCTCCACGAGACGGACTGGAGGAGCAGCTGACATCTGGCGCGTTTGCTGCACTGCAGAAAGGGCGCGAGTCAGAAGACGCGGTGAGCCGTGCTGTGAACGTCCTCGAATCCCCTGCTCCTTGGAGCTTTTCTCCAAAGTAAGCACCACCTAAGGTGCTTTCTGGCGGACTGTGGGCTAACACACCCAGGTGATTAGATATGACCTCGAGTCCACTCACACAGCTCCATGATAGCTAAAATAGCCCCGACCGTGACTCCCTCCTGTCCCTGAATGTGGTCCATGCACTCCCTGAAGTGTTTTGGCAAGGCGCAGCACTCTCCCCTATTTCACTTGTAATTTCCTTTTTCTCAAGCTCTGAATTTCTTTGCTGCCCACAAAATTTCTGCTTTATCAGGGCCCCAGGACCCAACCCTTACACAGTGTTTTCCCCATGCAACCCTCATTCAACCTGCCCTTCTCCCCTGTTTCCACACACCAGAAGGCTTCCCTGTTAGAGCAGTGATATATCAAAGCAGCATTGCTCAGTCCAAGATGCCAAAAGGCCACGGCTGCTCTGTTAGAGATCAGAAAGCTGTCCTCAAAAAGACTGCAAGGAAAGCAAACAAAACAGCCCTGACACATGCATTTTTGCAAGGCTGGCAGGTACGAGTTGGTGCTGGTTCGCAGCCACTGGGCTGGCCATGAGCAGATCCTCTGCTCACGCTCAGCAGGCTTTTTTCCCAACAAAATGAGGTGGTGCCTTCTTTGCAAAAGCACAAGAAATAGAATTAAAGTGTGGAGTTTGGAAATTGCATGGTATAAAAACCTCAGCGGAGTGCAAAGAATAGTGTCTTCCATGGAGCGGACGGGGAAAGACATATACTAAAT
The DNA here is from genome assembly GCA_003342895.1 of Casuarius casuarius. Lineage (NCBI taxonomy): Eukaryota > Metazoa > Chordata > Aves > Casuariiformes > Casuariidae > Casuarius > Casuarius casuarius. Next base: position 255,221 of record PTFA01000147.1, on the reverse strand, counting down.
CCTTGCAAATGTGCAGGGCACCATAAATCTTACACCTACTTGAAATTTGATTCCCTTCATGGGGGGTCTGGGTGACTATTATCTCTGAAGCTTTCCTGAGGGCTTTTAACCTCTTGCATTTTAAGCTTTGGACAGCACTAGCTGGGGAGTAGATTTTATCTTATTCCTTAAATTTTGTCAAAGAAAGATAAACCAATATTTTAAGTGAAATTTTCCTTGAAAAATGTGTAAATGTTTCTTTACAAGTGATCAAACTTCTTTCTTTGGTTCTGTTGGGAAAAGGGTTTTGTTAAGGTGGTTTCATCAGCATATTTTTGTTTGTTTACTTATTTTATAAAAGCCTCAGAAGGTGAAAAAAAAGATGATTTTTTTTTTTCACCAAAAAGGCTGAATACTCTAAAATAAATTTCTTGAGAAGTTTAAGGAGATAATTTTTGATTTCTGAAAAAAAAATCTGAAAAGCTGTGATTGTGGTGGAGTGTATGTGTGTTGATATGTGCAAGTGTGTGCACGTGTGTGTGTGAGTAAGCAACCAACCACCCTCCTTAGCCACAGCTACACTGGTAAACTAAATGGTGACAAGGCTGTTCAGTGGCCAGCAGACAGCATGTGGCATCATCCCACATTTCAAGCCTACAGAAGAAAGTCACATTCAGACTGCCAACTGAAATGGTCCTCAGCTGGCACGGACTCCCAATAGAGGCTTAGAAATAGTTCAGAAGAGCAGTGTTTGGTCCAGACCAAAACCATTTGAACATTTAATAGTCTCAGTCATCATGTTCCAGTGCTGATGCTTCAAGGTCAGGTGTGGCAGATGATGTCTCCATAACTTGCAACCTAAATTAGGATAAAAGGTAAAAAGCTAAAAATGTTACCCCTTCAGGAACTAACAATATGGGAGGAGGACAGTGATGAGAAGACAGAGAAACCATCTACTTCCACACCAAGAAGAGGAAGACCTTGACTATTCATGCACTCTGTAGGGTAGGTTTTTGTTTGTCTGTCTGTCTGGTTGGTTGATTGGTTCGTTGGTTGGTTGGTTGGTTTTTTGCCAGAGGGATTTCTACAGTCTCTCTCTTTTCTCCCTGTTCCCACACCTCCCCTCCAGAACCCTCTTTTGTGAGGCCCATTTGTCTGGTTTGCCATCTCATTTATTGTTTGGCTACTTCAGCACCTCGACAGCCTGATCAGGGCTACGTGTTTTGCTCTGCAGAGACTCACACTGAGATCTTCTTGTCTCAGCCATGTCTCCCGGAGGACAAGCCCAGCCTCCATCCTGGTCACTTGTACATCTTTGGATGCTGAGAATATGCAGTCTTCAGGGCTGATAGTACCCACTCCTCCAAGCCACATTTATTTTTTGCTGTGTAACTCCCTTTTAGTTAGTCCAGCAAGAAGAACTGGCCTTCCACCCCTCAGCCTTTTTCCAGATGCAAAGGGTCCTTGGGTCAAGGGGCTGTGTCAGTGGCACAACCTCTTCCCCAAGACTCGGAAGAGGTGTGTGCTACTAAAGGAGGACAGGAGGGTTGTGGCTACCTCCTCCTTCCTTCCCTTCCCCAGGAAACCTGTTCCTGCCCATCCTCAGGCCACCTCGGGTTACCCCCCAGCAAAGAGATGTAGCATGAAGCCAGGGATTGGAGCCACCCAGTTAGAGACACCTCCACTGTCGCTTTGAGGTTCAGGAGAAGTGGGCAAGGACATGCACCCTCTACTCCCCTGCGAGCATCATTCTCCCCTGTCTGCAAGGTGCAGTGAGCCAGGCTGTTTGAACTGAAGGCTGCCATAATATAACTTGGAGGGGGGGGGGTGATATTCCTGCAACCCATCCCTTGCAACTCAACGAAGGGATGAATTGAGCTACTCAGCCCCCTTCTTCCATCACCCCTCTAGGTAACCCCAACCATGTTATACCAAAGCCAGTTTCAGGTTTCTCTTCAACTCTGAGACAATGCTGTTGTCTTTTTCAATGTAGGAAATAGAAGGGATTGTTTTTGGTTTTGTTTTCTTTTTAATTGAGCCCTCATTTGAAGCGAAGCAAGAAATGAGAACTCACATCAGACGAGCACACTAATGCAGAACAATAGCAAAGATCAATAAACAATTCAATCCTTTCTGAGAAAACAAGTCTGAGGTAACCTCCGGGAATCAAATAAAGCACACATACACAAAACCAGCAAAAACTAACCACACTGCATATTAATTCAAGCCAACTGCTTTTACAGGGCAGAACTCGAAAAACATAAACAAGTTACTACAAAAACAGAGGAAATTGGCTGGCATTTCCCAGCCTTCCTTTCACAGCTTTTGAAGATATTTGATAAGAGATCCTCTCTGCCTTTTGAAGTCAGAGACGGTCCATTTCCAATGCCAATTGAAAGGCAGAGTCATCATTTTCAAAGAAAATAATGGTTTCCATTCCTGCTACATAAAGACCAAATTCCACCTTAGGGATCACAGCTCCTCCTCTGATGGGACAATACAGATCAGAAGACATCTGAGAGCTCCCAGGCAGAGTGTTTCTGATCAAGAGGACTGCTTAAAGAACAAACGCCCAGAGGAGATGGAGTCAGGCTCTAAGAAAGTGGCCTCTTCTGAAGAAAGCCCTTTTATCATGAGCATGACATATTCAGTACTTAAAGCCTCTTTCAGCCTTAAGTCCCGGTGGCAAAAACTCGTTTCAAGCAGAAGTCTGACTCCACTACTTGGTTATTTCTATTGATTTTCCTTGGCAGCTACACAGATATTCCAGTGAAAGGGCTTAGCTCAGCAGTTCCCAAGTTGTAAAAAACCTTAAGGTCATTTAGAGTGATCTACATACACACACATACATGCTGAACCCATGCATGCAAATGCACAGCTATTAAACTCTGTCTTGGCATCCTTTCCTGGGGGAAGTAGACAGCTGTCTGGGCGGCAAAGAGCCTGAATGACTCGACTTCTTCTGCCTCTGCTCACAACTCAGTGCTGATCCAGGTATCACTGCCAGGATGCCACATCTTTTTCCTCCTGGAGGATGGTATCCTTGCTAAATAGTATAGCTGGCAGAGAAAATGAGGTCAGGGTTGGATATATACCCTCCTAAATATCTCTCCGTGGCTCATAGCCATATAAAAGAGCTCAGCAGAGATATCACTGCTCTCCATAATGACCGTCTCATTCTGCTCAGAGTGCGTGTGCTTTTGCTAGGCCAGACCTGGACAGAGCTGAGTGACCTCCATGCCTGCACTCTGTGCTTAGGATGCTCCACATCCTAAGAGGATGTTCAGATCAGAACTATCATCAGGCCAAGAACAGCTAGTGTGGGTGGAAAGCAGAGAAACCATGGGGACCCACAGGTTTAAGCCTGTTTCCATGGGTCAGCCAGCAGGCAGTTCCTGGGGGAATCGAGAGAGAAAGCTCTTGAAAATTTCCCAAACTCTTCCCAGGAACAGCATCAGGCTCTTAGTCATTTCCCATTGGCTCTTGTAAGAATGTGCCTGAGAAGGAGGTGAATAAAACCTGCCTGTGGACCTCCATTTTATATTTTCAGTAGATCACATTCTGTTGCTTCTGAAGTCATTAGCTCTTGGTGGTGTGAATATTGCTCCTGCTGGTCACTGGTAAACATCAAGTGGTGAAGATCCAAAGAAGTGGTGACCTTCTATTCCAGTGTTTGCTGTCTTTGCACTTGCACACTAATTCAAGCAGTCTCTTCATCAGGAAGCTCAGCCCATAGGCAGTATCTCCATTTCCTAAGGAGCTTCTAGAGTTAATCATGCCACGAGGAGTAGATTAGGTTTGGAGACTCCATGAGGTCCTACCAAAGCTCAAGCAAAGAGCAAACTGTCTTGCTCACAGAGCTGCTTTTCGCTGTGGCTGCCCCTAAAATTAATGATAGCATTTTACCTGGCCTGCAATGGGAGGATCATATCTACTTCCTGCACAGAGCAAAACAGGCAATTGCAGGGTGCAATTGATCTCACACTACAACAAGTAACCAAACTTGAGTGGATGAACTGGTCCCTGAAAATGTCTATTTCTCTCCATTAATCATTACAGGAGCAGAGATGACCAGATCAGTTGTAAGAGTCTGAAGTTAATCAAAGTGAATCCCTCCTCATTGTCCTGCAAAGACTAAAAGCTCATTCACTTCCTATGGAGATCTTGCAAGGCTCTTGTAACAGCACCCATTGGAAATGTCTGTTGGGGAGAACAAGACAGGAAATTTCTTCAGTTTAAAATATTTTCCATTTTTAAGAAGTTTTTATCCCAGTCATTGTTATGAGGGTGAACCTACTTGTTCAGCAGATTGGATGGGGAGGTCAAACCACAAGACATACAATCAGTGCCAACAAAACTGCTCATGCAGAGCCATAAATGCTAATCTTGATCATTATGTGAGCACATCAGAAATTGATACAGTGAAGAGAACAAGGAGAGCATCCCTTCTGTTGCTGGTGCACTGATGAAAGACTCCTGAGTTCTGACTTAGAGAAGCTGATGATTCTTCACATGACATGGGAGGTAAAAGAGATGCTCTGGGAAAAGAAGATGTAGACTGAGGCCTGAGCAAGTTTGAGGGAGGAAGCTTTGGGAGCCATTTGAATTGGGCTTTACTGCTTTATTGTGAATTTCTTGTCTAACTATTACTATTCATATTGCTGTAGCACGTAGGAGCCCAAAAGAGAACATGTTTTCATTGCATATGAATGTATAATAAAAGCAAAGCTTGTTCCCAGAATGCTTCAGACAATTAGATAAAATAGTATTTAAATCTGAGAAGAGAGACAGCTTAAAAAGAAAACCATGACATGCCCAGGCATAGACAGTAGGTCACTGGTAGAGGTAGGAGAGGAATCCAGATGTCCTGATAATCTGTTGCTTTATTCTCCTGTTTGCACTGGCTGACCGAATTAAAAGCATCAAAAGCTGGAGGAAGGGAAGGACTGGGGCATTATAAAAATAGGAAGGTGTAATCTTTAGAGCAAATTTGGAAAGACATCTGTTTGCACATGAGTACCAGATTTCCTTATCTCTTTGAAGCTTTCGAACATAATTTTTCAGCTCTCCTTCTACTACTAATATCAGGAGCAGCAGAAAACCATTGACCTCTTTTTCTGTATTTCCCATCTCCATACATTTTGTCTTGACTTTGGCCTTGAGTACTGAGTGAGCAATCCCGTCAGAAAGGCAATGGCCTGTTGTGATGTACAGCATTTCATTCTGTTACAAGTAATATATATGAGTGTGAGTATGTGCTTGCTCTGCCAGAGATACAGCCCTGAATTGGGCAGGTGGCAACAAAGAGCCATAGAGGAGATAATTTATCCTTTTCCCAGACACATTCAAGAAAGCAACTTATCTTCCCCTTCATCCACCCAGAGTCAGGATGTGGCTCTTATCTGCCTGTAAACCAGACAGAGCGGAGCATATTGCCCTTTAAGATCACCCTGACGAAAAAAGGAGAAGGAGAACTAGTTTCAGCTTCAGTTTTGTGCTAGCAGCCTGGACTGCTGGACATGCCTGTCATCAAGGCAATCGCCAGGGAGTGGGACTTCTGCCTGCCTTTCTTCCTCCTCTTGGAGAGACTATCCCAAGCATTTGAGCTCAATTTGCAGACAAACCCACTTAGCATCAGTACAACACTCAGTGGGATTCAGCTGTCTCAAGGTTGATGTCCACAATGAGCTTACAACTGACTAAGCCACACTAGACCCCTTTTATGGACACTAGGGAGCTGGCCAGTACAGTCAGTGCACAACAACGCATGATGTGCCCCTTCCTAACACAAATACTTATTGGGTGAGAAGAATCACATGCTAAATGTTCCGGATTATCTTTCCGTTGACTACAACTGGAGCTTTTGGCGCCCAGCTGAGGAGTGGCCCCCAGCATGAAAGATGCCCACTTCAAGTGAGATGAATCAACTCTTAAAATTAGGTGAGACGAATCCCACCCTAGTGATTCAGAGAGCAGGAACTTCACTGATATTGTCATGTGTGATGAAGTATGCCCTGTTGTTTGTTTTCCAGTTTGACCCCTGGCTGGTCATTGTACTCAGTGCTTCCTAGTTCCTGCATTATGAGTAATAGTGAACAACCATTTCTTACTCACCTTCTCCATTCCTCATCTACTGTTCGTAATTCTCACTTTTTTTTTTTTTAAGAAGCTAGAATGACGCAATACAAAAGGTATGGCCACACTACAGATTTAGGCAGCTCCATGCTGTTATTTTCTGTTTTGCTCATTATTTCTTTCCAGTAATTCCTAACATTCAACTCTCCTGAGGCTGGATCTGACATTATCCACTCTGACGTTCAGATCTCTCTTCTGAGTGGAAATAGCTACTCTGGAGACCATCACTGTGTATAAATGGTTAGGGCTGCGTTTCCCATATGTGCATTACTTTACATTTACTAACACTCAGTTTTACCTGCCATTTTTTTGCTGGGTCTCTCAAGAGTTTGAGATGCTCCTGCAACTCCAGAAGGGGGGTATTAGTTTCAATTATCATGAATAATTCTGTGTCATCAGCAAACTTTATCACTCCTTTACTCACTATCTTTTCCAAATCATTTGTGAGTGTTTTCAAGAACACAGCCCCTAGTGGAAACCCCTGCAGGACTCTCCTGGTAATGTTTTCCATTATCAAAACGGAGCGATTCTTTGTTTCTTACCTTTTAATCGATTAGTAATCCACAAGAGTAATCCAGCCCACAACAATTTCGTTCCTTGAAGCCTTTGTTGAAAGACTTGGCTAAAAACTCTTTCCAAGTCTATTTCCACTACACCACGTGGATCATTCTAAACCACATGTCCACAAAATCCTTCAAAGAAGTTTGATTTGTGAGGAATGGTTTCTCTCTAAAAGCAATGTTGCCTCTTCCTCCTACTAATCTCGTTTCTCATTGTAGGTTCTACCAGTGCATCCAATACAGCTGCCAGTTACTGCTCCGTAGTTTCCCAGATACTTGCTGGTGAGCTTCTCAAAGAGTCACAACACATTTGCTATTTTCTATCCCATGCAACCAAGGCTGATTTAAGTTACAGATGGCATACTATGATTAATAATACACTAGTTTTATGTCTTCATTCCCTTAGAACTCTTGAATCCTTGCACATTGTTTCTTTCTTTTTACTGATTTTTTCTAAATTTATTTTACTAACACTTCTCTTAGGAATCATTCTTTTGATTGACCTCCCTTCCCTTCAGCTTTATCTTCCTTGCCTGTTCCTTTTACTCCAGCTGTGTATATGTTCCACATATTTGCTGGCAGAGTCTTTCACAACTATGTTTAAGGAAGGTCTTATTACCGTTCTATCCAATTTTTAAAATAGTTCTCAAAACCTTTTTGTCATGCTTTATTACTGTTTCATATTAAACTGCCAGACATTAAGCTTTTTTCTAACTTAAATATTTCTAAAGATTTTCTTATTACTTCAGATAGTCACTTTTACTTTGGTGTTAACTGCTTGATTTGTTTATATAGGTTTAGTCTTTTCCAAGATCTTTTTGGTATAGGGTGTACATATATGCCCTGAGCCTCCAATTTGTTGCCTTCAAGTACTTGCTGTGCTATCTATAGGCATTTTGCCCTTTTTGCTGTTCCTTTTCATTTTTTTTTCAAAAGCTTCCCCATTTTGACTAGGTTTAACCCCCTTTGGATATAAAGTTTCATTCGTGGAGTCTTTTGCCTTCTTCTCTCTTGCAAGGATTTAAGCTTATGTATGCTATTGTCACTGTCAGTACAGTGTAGTTACCTTTGGAAGCAGCTGAAAATCCTAGATTTCAGGAGCAAAGAAGTGAAATCCTGTGACTCCTCTTTTGTTTTGCCATCCTTTGCATAGCTTTTTTGGACCATCTTCAGCTCCCTCTGCCAGGGAGCAGAAAAAGAGCTGGACTTTGTCAGTCATTGATAAGAGTACACCGGAGAACATCTATGGACCATCATAGAAAAATCTGATTTAATCTAATCATTGAAACCTAATTTAATCACAGATCATAATCTAATCACAGAAAAATATGTCTGGAAAGAACCTCTGGAGGTCTCTGGTCCCACTTTATGCTGAAAGTAGGGCTAACTTCAAAGTTGGATGAGATTGTGTAAAGTCTAGTCTAGTCAAAGTCTGAACAACTCCAAGAGGGAGATTCTACAATGGTTGCAATAGTCAACAATCCTCAGGGTGGAGAATTCCCTCCTTATATCCAGCCAGTATTTCCTCTGCTGCAACGTTTTACTCCTCTCTCCTTTTTTCACTGTGTACCTTTGAAAAGTGTCTTCTCCAAGAAAAGTCCGTCTCCATCTTCTACATAAGCCTCTCCCCCCTGCCCCACTTTTAGGTAGTTGAATGCAGCAGCTGGACTCCTTTAGGCTTCTTTTCTCTAGGCTAAACAAATACAATTCCTCCAGACTCTTTTCTTACGTAATATGCACCACCTTGGTCCTTCAAGGACCCAAAACGGGACAGAGTGTTTGAGGAGTGCCAAACAGGAAGAAATAATCACTTTCTTCAGCCTGCTGGCCACCCTGTTACTAAAATGTCCAACATACAGTTAGCTTCATCATCCCGAAGCACACTGCTGATTCCTCCTTTTCTGCAAAGCTGCTTTCCATCCAGTCAGTGACCATGTCAGTGCCATGCAGTCACGTCTGTACTGGTGTGTGGGGTTAATCCCTTCCAGGAGTAGGACTTTGCATTTGACTTTGCTGAACCTCATGAGGTTCCTGTCAACCTGTTTCTACAGTCTGCTGAGGTGCCTGTGAATAGCAGATCCCCTCCACCAGGATATCCATCACTCCCCCAGTGTGATGCCATCTGAGACCTTGCTAAGACTGTGATCCATCCCAACATTCTTGCCATTAGTGACGATGCTACACGGTATCAGCCCTAATATTACCTGAGAAATGAGAGTTAGACTTTAAACCACTGAGCATTATCCATAGAGCCCAATAGCCCAGCCAGTTTTCCACCCACCTCATAGCGCACCCATCCAGTCCATACCTTTCCAATTTTTATATAAAGATGCTGTGTGAGACCATGCCAAAAATCTTGCTAAAGTTAAGGTAAATGACGTCCACTGCTCTTGCCTGTCCACTGCCAGTCATCTCATCACAGAAGTGAATGACATCGTCCAAATACAGTCTGTGCTCAGTAAATTCACACTGTTCAAAGTCACCTGCCTGTCCTTCATGTGCCTGGAAATGGTTGCTCCGTAATTTTCCCAGGGACAGAAGTGAGTTTGACTGGACTGAAGTTCCCTGGACCTCTTTTCTTGTCCCGTTTAAAATGGGAGTGATGTTTGCCTTTTTCCATCAGTTGTCACAGTCTTTCATAAAGACCTCACGATGACATTAGCCAGCTCCTGCGGCCCCTGGATGCATCCTCTCATGTCTCATAGACTTGTGCATGCCTAGCTTACCTTCACTTAATCCTCCTCCACTGCGGGTAATACCTCTCTCTTCACACATGCAGACCTGAAAAGTCTGAGACAAGAACTTGCCAGCAAATACTGAGGCAAAGAAGGTGTTGAGTGCATCAGTTACTTCCATCTAAATAGGTCTACAGAGTTTTGTGGCAATGGAGAAAGCAGCTTCATCTATGACCTTTTCCTGTAGCAGTTTCACTCAGAGACGTGCACTTTTAAGGACAGCTTTTGTGTGCAGTATCATCATCATTAGAACAGCGTTAAGAAATATCTGATGACGATATCAGCTGCTTGTTCTGGAGCTGAAACTGTTTTTCTCAATATATTGTGCAAGGCTCCATGCTCACTAGATACTAACCTTTCCCAGAGGTGTAAGAGAGTTAGCAGAACAGTGTTTACAGCAAGCTTTGCTCACAGGCCAGGCAACGTTGATACTGCTGACCAGGAGGAGTGCAAGAGCAACCTCTTCATCACTGCAGCAGGAGGGGGATTCTCATCTGTCTGTTACCTCTTCCTCTTTACTTCAGAGCTAAAACATCAGCAGACGTATGCTGTCTGGAAAGCTCCRCTGAAATAACTGAGAAAGGAGGGTTACTGTGCTCCTTTTTCTCTTTGTCATTTGTGTAGGATCAGATTCTTGTCTAGTTACTTTGGTGAAACCCAGCCTTTGCTCCAGATTTTTCTTGTACCTGGAAGCAGAATCTGTACAGGGTTGGATTATGAGGAAGGTTAACGCTGATCYGCACTTGCCCAGAAAGCAAGGCTCYGGGCCACGTCTTAAACTCCTGGCCACTGACACAGTTTGGACAAAAACTATTAAGAACATAGCTATCTGTTCCTCCTTCCAAAGTGCTGAGCCCCCTCCATTTCCCCAATCTCGGTGCCTCTGCCTTTCACTGGACCTGCAAGAGCTCAGCCCTCTCCAGTCAGGGCTCTTGTCTGAATTCAAAGGGAAATCTCTGTTTCARTTCTCATCCTCTGCCTTGCTACATGCTTGTCTCCCTCCCCTCCCTCTACTCCCTGTAATTTATGTTCTTCTGCTTCATTGACACAGCTGGGATTTTACATTTAAACAATGTTCCACCATGTACCAGTTCCTCCTGATAATAAGTGAAGCTCAGTCTCAGATTGACTCAGCTCCTTGGCATGCAGGTAATTTCTCCAGCTCCCTCCCATGGCATTCCTCCCCAGTGCCTGAATTTGAGAGATTCCCATTGCAAGCAATCGGACGCACACATGTCTTAGATGGCTGGATGGTCTTTATTTGCAGTGAACCTAGCTTTCAAAGATAAAATGGACAAATTTAATATAAGCCTCATGGCAGACYTTTCTTTCTTGAAAATCTTTCATTATCTTCCTTAAAATTTATGGTCCAAACACATAATTTCCTGCTTGGTCGTATTCTAGTCCTAGCCGTGAGGTGTGTGCCATCCAGGACGCAAACCTTCTCTGCTCTTGCAAGCTAAGTGGTGATAGCAGTGTTGGCTATCCTGAATGGGAGATCTAGGAGCCCCAGTTTACAAAAGTCCCAGGTCCAGTAGTCACAAGGAATCACAGGCAAAAGCTAGAACATAGGAAGAAACCCGGAAGGCTCCACTGAAGCTCATTGTTAAAGGTCATCTATTGGAAGGAGAATCAAAGAGTTRTATCAGGGCTTGGGTGTTACAAGTGATTCATACATGTACCAGAAAGACAGATCTCCCTCTTCTGGATTGTGTGGATGCTACTTAAAATAAACACTCTTCTTTCTGCTAATAACTCCTCTGTGGCCTCTCTCATCCAGAGAAAGGCAGAAGTCAAAATGGRCCTCTCTTCCCTGCAGGAATGGGGCTCAGTGTTCAGAAACGCATTGCACTGTGGGGCCAAACACCTGCTAGCAAATCTGTATCGGTGTTGCTCTGAGCAATCGATGTGCACACTGTTTGACCCATCTCCTGCCTACACAACTTGTAGACCTTCTGTTTGGCCATGCCTAGCCAGTGGCTACCATACTAGGCTCACAAGAGAATGCTCAATAGCAAAGCCTGGTCTGGATGCTCAGTATAAGTACATCCGCTGACTTCACTGGGTACCCTAGCAGAAAACTACATCCTGGCTATTCCTTCATCTCTGACCCATAATACTCTACAAGCCCATTAATGCTGATGAATTTTGAAGATTTCTATGACTGTTTTTGAGCTGTCTCAGCCCTCAAATTAGCRGTCAAGATGGACTGGAACCATGCCGTGGAAGACACTGCCAACACAGATAGACGTCACTACAGAGACAACCGTCCTGGCTTATAAATCCACTCGTTCCAGCTTTTTCCCAAACATGTGTTCCTCTTATTGCCGTAACTGGAGAATCAGCTGTGGAAGGAGAGCCAAGCAGAGTGTCTCAATTAAAATAATGATTCACTCCACAGATCTGATGGGTTTGCATCAGAATTATTAAGGCAAATCCAACATAGTTAGGAATCTACAAAGTAATAATGTGCTGATAAAAAGAATGAGGGAGGAAGATCACATTCCTCACAGCTAAGTAGGCTGATAGGACAAGTGGAAATATGTACACTTAGCCCTCTGGTCAGCAAAGCATGTGCAAGCCTTATCAACTGAACAGGGCTTAGGCACCTATTTGAATATTTCACTGAACCCAGGCCGCACTTCGGAGGTGTGATCCCCATGCCTGGGTTGTTTCTGCTTTGCAGCAGAACATTCAGACTCCTGGCACGCAATCCCTCTATCTGCTTTTGTTCTCTTGGCCTCTTATTTCAGCATTAGTGGCCATAATGGTCTGCGTTTCTCAGCTGGACGCTTCTCCATCCCCTCAAAACATGAGATGGGCTAAATCAGCCTCATTACTTTCAAAAGAGAATACTTTGGGGTTCGCCTTCTGATAGAAGCTCTAACAGCTACAGCCATGTCYGTGTTCTTTCTGCTGTCCCAATGAGTAAAAATGTGTCTTTTTTTCCTTTTTCTTTTTTTTAATTAAATGGAAATGGCAACTCAGTGGCCTGACTCCAGGAGTCTGGGCTTTGGACACTGACAAACTCCTTTTTTGGCAGTTGCTGCCAGACTCACCCTGCGTATGGCAAAAGGACAAAACTGTCCTGCTGTTACAAGCTTATCTGAAGGCTGGCAGATCTAGATGGTTTAATCAATGCACAGAGAGACGTCTTCTTCCACACTCAGCTGTGCTGGTGAAGGTATTTTTCCAGCACCACTGAGACCTTCAGCCCCACAGTGCAGGTACCTGCTATTCCGCAAGCTTCACGCTCCGTGAGCGGTGGGTCTTGTTGTTACCCCATAAGGTGAGCAGCACAYGAGGCACAAAGCCCTTCCTGTCCAAGGAGACTCCTGCAAAGCTTACACGAGGACTGAGCTGTTCGCGATTGAATTAAGCTGTGGGAAAAAAAGAGTGGGAGGCACAGGGCAGCCCAAAAGGTCACGTGAAATGAAAGAGAGAAGAACCATGCAGCATTCTTCTGACATAAAGACATTTTCTAAAAGACACAGGTTAATGGGAAGGGGGAGGAGTAACTATTTATGAAATTTGTGCTAACTGCAGGAAAGTGTTTCACTGACACGAAAAAATACGAGAGAGGTATTTAGAAAAATATGCAAATCATTAATTTTCARATTGAAAGTTTGAAGAGTTAAATCTCAAAACGGGCTGTGATTTAAACTGACCTTTCTTAAGAGTTTGCAAGGCATAAGCAAAAAACCCCACTTCAGTCTAATGTGAAGTGTTGAATTTTAAGTTAAAACAAAAATGATGACTCAACCTGAGATGATTTTGTTTGTTTGTTTTTCTATTTCTCTGAAGGGAAAAAGGAAAATAGAAAACATTTCATTTTGGTTCAATCTATATCAGTGCTTCGATTTTTGACTCTGACTTTTTATTTCCTGAGTAGAGTTTCCAAGACAAAAARTCCCTCCAGATGAAGATACAATGCTCATTTTGCCAGTGTGGTCTCTGTTAGATGAGGCAGTCGCTATGTTCTCTGCCATTCAGTGCAGACTACCATCTGGCAATCCTTGGCCACTGTGTCTCTTGGTTCTTACAGAAATCATTCACATTTAGATAGCTACTTTTTGGCAGTGATATATGAAAACGGAGACCCTACTAGCCAGCAAAATCAGAAATCCTTCCTAAGTTCCTAGTAGGTACCCCTGCACTCAGCCTGCTGTGAGATGACCCTCTGTGGATGCACCTGCCTTATGTAGGGGACCTCTAAGGTCTTCTGGGGGAGGACTTTGAAAACAGAGATGAGCCTGTAATTCAACTAGAGAGACTGACTGAACTCCCAAGCAGCAGATGTCTTGTTTAGACTTTATTTCTCATTTGGCTCTATTTCTTATTGACTTTATTTCTCATTATCAGATCCCATAGGCTGACTCCCTCATGCACACRTGCTTAAGAGCTGTTGGCCATGTCTGCACTATATTCCAATAGGCACTGTGGGCCGGTTCTCGAGACCAAAATTCAGTCAGGTCCAGCTGTGAAGTTGGGGTGATTTTCAGGTCATGACTCAGGAAGGAAAAACAGGTACCTGAAGAGGTGTTTGGGTCTGGCCTGCTTACCTCCATCTGCCCACATGGTAACAGCATGTGGATACAGGGTCGTTCCTGGATGCTGCTTGCCAGAGGGCYCTGTAGGCTTTATCATCAGCCCAGCAGAAGGTACCTACAAGCAACAGATTGGACAAGTGAGGGTGAACTCGGAGTATAAACAGCACAAGTTCACTTCCCAGCCAAGCAGTCYGCATTGGTGCAGCTACTGAATCTAACAGGACTTAAGTTTTCCAGACCAAGGCCTGGGCACTTGAGCTCTGTTCACCTCCACTGCTGTTTCGTTTCAGTGTAGATTTTTCCTTCATGTTTCAYTCTGTCTTCTTGGGCCTCTGGGTATGGCACCACACACACTTTTAAGCAATTAAGCCTGAGCTCTGGGATCAAGCTCACAAATGTGTGTTCAAATTTCACATTTTAAGCCTATCCAGACAGCAGCAATGTCATGTTGGTACTATCAATCCACATCCCCAATCCTTGAATCTCCACAGTAAATCACAGGCAAGTCTTCCTCAGGATCTTTCAAAAGCAGAATAGTCTGAATACATGCATAATATTTGAGCTAGTGTAAAATAGGAATCCCTCAGAGAAGAAAAACTGAGCCTGCAACACTACTGGAGAAGTTACAGTCAACTGTTTGGAAAAGTGATATCTAAGCATTTTCACGCACTGATGCCAGTCTCTGAGGCAGAGACACAGAGACTGAGTGTTATTTGCTTGGAAGAAGCACAACATTCATGACTATTTGCTTTGCCTTTGTGCAAACGAAGTAGATTTCTGCTCTGGAGCTGACTGCTGGCTGCTTTTAGCATCCACCTTGCGCTCARTGTAGACCTAGTCCCTGCCTCACGTGCTGGCAAAGAGATACTAAAGGTAGGACATGCTCTGTGACTAGTCACGAAGAAATACCAAGGCCCTTGGGCTCCTATCTGCTGGCTCACAGCCTGTGCCAGCAAACAGGCAGGTCATCGCAGCGCTCGGCAACAATGCTTGGCAGAGCACGGCGATGCTGGATCACACCCTCTTAGCTTCCTGCAGCCCCTGGCACAAAGCTGGCTCCCCCGTGCCAGGGCAGCACAGTAGCTCCTTTAGCCAGGTTTGAATTTTTGCTCTCAAATCCTCTGCTTCCCCCAGTCCTGCTGAGGTCCTTAGGTGTGAAGCAGCAGAAGGGTTTGTCTGCTGCCCTGGCACAGGAGTGCTGTTGCCCCATCCCCAGGGGAAGAAGTGAAAGGAGACTCCTTGCTGCACAATGTCCCCTCCTGAGAACTCATGAACATTAAGGATCTGATGGAATTTATTATAAGATAAAGTATCTCGATTCCAATGTTTTTTCATAATTATGTATGAACTCTTCAGCTTATAATTTCCTCATGCTATTGGRTGAGTTTTGCTGGGCTTGGAGTTCTGAGGGCTGGTAGCTTTGTTTTGTTATGAACAAATGCTTGCAAATAATTCAGTATTCAAAATCTGATACTCGAGTTGTTTTTTTTAGTCATGAAAACTACATGCTGTCATTGCAGTTACCCAGCTGGAGAAGTGTGACCCTTAAAATCAAGTGTCCAATGCAAGTACGTAGGTAGACAAGAACATGTGATAACACATAACACTTTTGACAACACAGCTAGAATTTTCTTTCTGTGAGTAACAGAGACATATAGACATTACCATTGCACCAAACAAATGTTAAAAATGTTTTAAAGTATGACCTAACCAGCTTGTCAAACTTTCTCAYCCATCAGTCTTTTGTTCTGAGATCTATTAAGACAGAAGTCACTGTAACTGTGARACATTAGTTTACCTCCAGAAGAAGGATTTCAAAAATAACCTTATTTGCAACAATCCATCTCCATCACCCAGGATGACTTTCAGTGCCATAAATACTCTGGGCATATCAAAAGCTCCTAGTCTGATGTCTATTAATTTCAATGATGTTTCTAATTTAAGCCTACATAGAAAGCGCTAAATGACAGTGAGTTACSCAAGCACAAGCAGATGATTTAAGAGCAGATGCAGGGATTTAATTCTCAAAGGTTTCCTTCAACCTTTGTCCTGCCTAGCTGGGGAGCTTAAGATACGCYGCAAGATGCTGGTATATCAACTCTTCCTGAAGCCAGAATCACAACATCCCCTAGAAACCCAGTTTTCAAATGACAGTTCAGTTTAGTTAGGCCTAAATCTTGGCGTATCAATATATAGGTTGATTTTTTTACAAGTTATGGGAATTCAGCTGCTYAAACTTCCACTGGAAAAGACAAGGGTTGGAAGTTTGTGAGATCTCATGGATGTTAAATGATGCTCAACGGAGGCTCATGTTGTCTGGTATTGCAGGAAGAATCCTTTTTGCCATGCATTTTGCCGGTCTCCCACATTCAGGGGCATTCAGCCCTACAGACGTGCCCAGAATAAACCTGGTCAAAGCTTTCCACAGCCAAGTCAAGATTTTTCATCAGTGTGGTCAGTTTTGCAGTGAGAGCACAAGAGGTTCCTCCTTGTTCTTCTTCCTCCAGTGGCTCAGGCCATACTCCCACTCCCAAAGCAGTTGTTCTCCTCCCTTTCTTCCCCTCTGCCCAGTACCTGCTTCCATCTCTGTCCCAGTCCTAGGACAACCATGACAAAAGGATGTTGCAAGAATGGCTGAGGGRAGGAAAAAGAGTGCTGCAATTTCCCTGTAAGCAGTTCACCAGATTGCATGAGAGCATCTGGTTACTGGTTGCCTCCAACCATAGGCACACTGGAGCTGTGGACTGCCTGTTCCCTCCCTCATCCTGAGGAGCTGAAACTGGTGATCCAACCACCCAGTGTGCATAGACCAGAACTGCCTCCTTAGAGGACCCTTCAGCTCGAGCACCCCCTTTCCACAAAGCCACTGAAGATGGCTGAGCGTTCAGCAGATGCAGAGCCAAATAATAGGTATAAGCAACTGGACACCAATAAAGCTAGAAGTTTTGCATAGATGTCCTGAGCTCACCAGTGCTCTTTTAATTAACTGCTTGAAAAAAAAATTATATAGGTTAGGATCTAATTGAAAAGCCTCACATTGTCCATGTGCCTGTCTCCACCATGACACCAGACTTCATACAGATATAACGGGAGTTTGATGCTGTGTAGAAGATTCAGACTTCTGCACAGAGACCTGCACGTACTCACCTGCAGCTATGTCCCTGCCATCATGCATCAYCTTGGAGAAGAAGGCAGCTGGGAGCAAGCTGCCATAACCAAACAATTCCTGTGTGTCACCCTTTCCAGATGGTCTTCACTGGATATAGCTCAACAGCAGACACAGAGTGCACTGTCAGCTACAGAGTGGACAAGTTTTTCTCCCCTGACTTCTTCATTTCTCTGATGGAGGAAAAGTGGCCACAAGTGTCCAGGAGCACAGACAGAGTCCAGATACAATGGTCTGGACCAGCTAAAGAAGTCAGGGAATGCAGCAATCAGCAGGAAGATGCAGGCCCAGCCAGAGAATAGTGAAGATAGGGAGTATGCAGGTCACAAGCCAAAGAGYAGTGAACATTCAGGAACAGGAGATGCAAGACCTCAGAGACACCTCTGGAGACACTGAAGAGCCTTCTGGACAGTCCACAACTCTCTCCGGAATCAGACTCCTTCCAGCTCGCCATGCTTGCTCCAGCYTTGATCAGTACAAGACTAATTTTCCTCATTTCCACTGGGAAAACCATTTCACTCTGTCCCATAACCTGCTCAACACTTCTGGAAAGTCCTTGTGGTGTATTCCCTTCTTTCTCTCCTCTCTTCCCACTTCTGATACTTCATTCTAGTACCTGAGTTTCTGGCTTCCTTTTTATCAACTTTACACCACTTGAAATGAAAGCTTCCGTAGACAGTACTCTCTAGGCCTCTGTATTCCSCCTGTCCTAACAGTTTTCCACATCTGTTGAGTCCAAACAATCAGCTATTGTCTTTGGTCTGGGAAAGGTGTGGCAGAGGCTTTGTCCACAGGGTGGGGATACATGCATCAAAATTTTCAGGAAGCAGCGCTTGTGGTAAGAATGACCTTGTAATGTCAACCAGAATCTRCAGTGTTCACATCCTCCTCCTCTGGAGATGTGCAGACAGTATCACCCAGGAAAAAAAGCCAGCAGCAGCCCAAAACATAGGCATCACTTTAGAAGGAGGCATAGGGGATGCAGCATGCCCTCTCASGTTACYCTCTGACCTTGGCTAAAATATTRCTGCACTCCTGGAGGTGTCCAGCARCTGCATAAGCATGTGGTAGGCTCTTGTGGCATAGTAGCATCATCGCCCGTAAAGTAGCCAGAATCAGCAGAATTATTTCTTATAGTCTAAATTTTGGGGAGTATCCRTGTGCCAAAATGCAGGCGTTTAGCATCATTTTACCCTGTTGGGTATCATGGCTGGTGTCCTRCTGCCTATCCAAAACTACAGGTCTTCTCTAAATTCTATATTGTAGCTGCCAGCCCCATATAGACTGCAGGTCTTGCACCCCATAAGGTGGCTCACATGGGCCAGGGCACTTCTGTTTAGAGAACATAATASCAATGTTCACAACAAAATGAAGATATCTGCATTTAGGTGTTTCCATGTGAGCTGGGTATCTAGGCTCCTATGATAGTCAATGGAGACCTAAGATTTAACTCAGTTGTCTAAACATAGAGCTCTTGTACCAGCTGAGATGCTCTAGGATATCTGAGATACAGACAGCTTACAGATGTATCAGGTAGCCTACASAGACAGCTCAGATAGCCTTAGAAATCTGTGTTTAGACAGCTGAATCCCACCTATTGTGGCGTGAGCAGTAGTCCAAAGGAAAGAGCAGCTTGAGGAACAAGTGAGGTTGAAGACGGAGGGCTACCTACACTGGCTAGGAGTTTCTTCACAAAGGGAGCAGAGACAGGTCAGGGATACCAGGCATTAGATGGGATTAGTTTACTTAGCCAGAGAGACAGCTCCCCCCMAAAAAACTGGTCTGGGTCTCACGGCTTTGCATGGAGCAGGTCCAGGGAAGTGATTAATGGCATCACGACATATGCTGAGAACATATCCTTGACCCTCCATGTCCCAATCCTGACAATATTCCCATCCCTCATACCCTACCTCCTCCCACCATGTAGGCAGTTCCCAAACCTTAGGATCTGGGCACTTGTTTAGTGGTGTTTTGCTGCTGTTTGTTAGGCATTGGCGGACCCCTGCCAGCAGCGGTGGAAACTAAATATAACTGGCTCAGGCTCATGGATTTCATTATCGAGCTCAGAAAAGGAAACACCTGGAGCGAGGGGAGGAGGGGCTGAGCACAGCTAGCTCTGGTGCTTGGATGGACTACCAGCCCCAAAGGCATTGGTGTTCCCATCACAGCCTCATAACAAATAACAAATAGACACTGTTTTCCATTCCAGTGGCACGTCCCGTCGGAGTCACTGTCCAGCTTCGAGCTGCAATTGCTGCAGTGAGAACGGGCCTGTCAGCCAGCACCAGGCTGGCTGCAGACACCTTTAAACCTCATCAGACCAGGCTCTGCAGAAGCAATCCCTCCTAGAAGGGCTCGGAGAGGGTGAGCAACCAAGAGGCAGCTTACCTGCCAGCACGGCATCTCCTGCTAGCCRGAATTTCTCCCAGCCCACGGCTGCTCTCAGAGAGGCTGGCGATGGCTCGCAAAGGATGGTTCCCTCCTCGGACCCCCTGCCCTGCCACTGTGGGGCCCCAGCCTGCTGTCCCTGCAGAGGCAATGACACTCCTTGACTCCCAGCAGTTGCTCCTTTTCTCCTCCCAGCCCTCAGCTCGAGCTGCCTCCTCCATCCCCAGCCTCAGCTCATCAAAGGGCTCTGTGTTGCGCCTCCTGCCCCTATTGAGGTCGACATTACAAATTATCCTTTCRTTCCTGCTGTCATTCCCTCAGCAGAGCACAGAAGTCTGACCCCACCACCACCACCACTCCAAGCTCAACACTGAAAAAGATGATGATATTTTTTCCCCTCCCATGGAAAACACAGCCCACCTGCTCTGACTTTCAYCCCCACCCCAGTTTCTGCCCTGTTCCCTTCCCCTGCATTCAGCCTCTTCTCTCAGGAAAACCTTCACGATGGAAAAGATCAACAGCGAGGAGGATAACGGGCGAGCCAGCATCCCTCCAGACAGCTGCTCCTGCTCCACAAGTGACCAATAATGATTTTGCTTTCCCCTCTCCCTTCACATGCTAATCACTGAGGAGTGATTAGAGTTGCAGCCTGACACCGAGAGAAAGAAACAGAGCGAGAGGCCAGGAGGAGTTTTCAATGCTAAAGTGGCATGGCAGAGAAATTTGTGAAGGAAAAGCAAAGCAAAGCAGAAAAATCAAAAAAAGAAAGAGTGGTGCTGGGAAAAAAAACCACAAGGATTTGAAGAAGACTCATTTCTTATGGTTAGTCACGTTCACTCCTTTCAGCATTCACCCTCAAAGTGACCAGGGAAGTGGCCTATTAAAGACTGCTGCTTTCTTATTAGTATTCCTCCTTCCCAGCCGGAGGAGGTAGCAAAGAGGGGGAAAGTGCGATGGAAGYGGGTTTAGGGAGGGCGCTTGGAAATTCCTGGCATTTTTCTGCCTTTGTGTCTGGGGGCTGAACTGAAAGGGAGGGATGCAGAGCTGCAAGGGCCCAGCATAAAACCTCCTGCCCCCTCCAGCAGTGAGGGGATTGCACTCAGCAGAACTGAGAGCCTTTTTATCCCCTTCACTAGTCAGCTTCCAAAAAAACCCTATAAATTTGTTGGATTTTTTTTTTTTTTGAGGGAGAGTTAGCCCTCAAGGGAACAGACCCTGAGGTCTCTCTTCTGTCTGCCCCTGATAACACTGACTCCTTTGGATTCCCACGGGAAAGGCCTGTTCAGATCTTCTCCCTACACCCCTAGAGACTGAATCTCTTCAGGTTTTTTTGTCTGGTTTCACTTTAAAATTGCCATCTGACAGAGCTCCCCTGGCTCCTCTTTTGAAACGACGCTGTGCTGCTTCGTTTCACTGTCAGCCCCAGCTATTGTCCATCGCATTCCTCAGGGCGTAACAACAGCTATAGTGGGTCAGGGCAAAGCCTCATCTAAGCCACTGTCCTGTCCCCAAAATGACCAGAAGTGGATAAAGAGGGAGAGGAGGCAGGGAGAAATATTCCTATTGAAGAGAATAACTGCGGCGGTAAGTGACCTCGGCAGCCTCCAGGAGCTCCTGCATGAGGGTTTCCACCCAGAACATCACACTTACCAGCCGATAGACCTGTCCCCCTGGATTTTTTTTTTTTTTTTGACTCCTTTGTCAAACTCATTTGTGCTTCTGGTCTCCACAGCATCCCCCAGTTCCTGAGTTATGTGAAGGAATGAATAGTCTTACCCACTCCCCCTGTCTGTGTCTCTCAGGGTGTTGTGACCCAGGGTTGTCCTCCTTCTCTGCTCTCTCTTTCGCGGACAATGGAGCCCTGGCCTATTCCCTAGGTAGTGCATACACAGAAATTGTTCAGGGCATGTAATTGTTCATGGTGCCCTTACCTTTCCCAGCCCTATTGTGTCGTATTGAGATGGGGGAACAGAATTGTATACTCCATTCAAGAGGTTAATGCCCCAGAGATTTATTCAATGCCATAATCGCTTTTTTATTTCTTTTGAACATTATTCCTTTCCTAAAAGCTCTAAATTTTTATTTCACCTTTTTGACTCCGGCTGAGTACAGAGATGACATTTCTCTTAGCTCTTCCCAGGGACACAAAGGTCCTGAGAATGGCTAATTTAAGGCCTGTGAATGGTCAGGCTGTTTTTTTTCCATGTGCAGTATTTTACACTTTCCAACATCAAATGTGAATTGTCCCTTGTCCCACTCATTTGCTCCAGATCAGAAAATCGTTCTGCAGTTTTACATGCTAAGCTTTCAGTCGGACTATCCGAATAAATCTGTAGCAGCAGCAGCAGCAGCAGCAAACACACTGACTTCATTATCCACCCCCTTTTTCAGATCACCCATGAAAAGACTGAGCAGAACAAGCCCAGGATAGACTGGGACCTACCAGCATCACATCCCTGCTGGAAAAATCAACACTCCATTCCTGTTCTTAGTTCCCCAGCTTTGAACCTTTAATTAATCCATGGTGAATAACAGGTACGATAGCCTTCTATACTACTCAGCAACTCTGACTCAGGTCAGACCGATCAGATTGGATCTGACTCGTGCCATCTCGCCCATTTTTCTGACTGAGCTCAGTAAAAGAAACCAGAAAGCCCACTGTGGCAGGGTGGCCTGGCTTCTGACATTCASCCTGTATCTTACTAAGGCTATGAAGGAGAATTCCCACATGAGGCCTCCCTATAGCCCACATGGTCCTGTGCAAAGATGTAGGTGCATCGAGGTACTCCCTTGAGCTTTGCTTCTGAGTGACTCCTTGGGGGAGTCATCTCRCCACCCACCAGCAGAACACAGCTCATAGCCCGTCTTTCCCTCTCCACTTATCTACCTGAAGCCGGAAGGGAACATTTCCAGGGCTTTGCTTCACGGAGAGCTATAAACTGTCCATATCTGTCTCATGGAAAAAATTATGATGAGCCAACGCATCCGCACACCATCTAATAGCTAAAAATAGGGATCAGCAAACTGAAAATGTCAGACTCCACCTTGGCGTGCCCGTGGAGCACCTCGCATGCAAACATTTGTTTGCAGCAGTACAATGGAAAAGTGGTCAGTGCTAAATATAGGGGAGGCTGCTCTTAAGCACGGATAGGTGGGGTGGAATATGTGCTGCCCCAGTAGCTCAGCATTTGGCTAATAAATGAGGGAGGATAACAGCCAAGGAACTGAGGTGGGAAGAAGTTTGTTTATTCATAGCTACATGCTGTCTTGTGCTTTTTCCTTCTGCCAAGAGTGACCTCAAAGCAATCGGGAGCTCCTCACCAGAGCCTGAGCCTCTCCTTCCCTCCTCCTCTTTTTGCTTTTGACTGGGTTGCAAAGGCCAGCTGGCCCCTGCTGTTCACCATCCTCAAAAGATACACATGCATTATACAGTGAGATCCACGGAGAATAYCTCTCATCAGCAAAATCTCAAATCAAATTCAAAGCACACTGAAGAGTGAAAGACAGCGTCTGTGGATAATGTTATGGTGGAGGTTTCCAGCAATCAGGCTTCCATTTTCTTTCTCGTTATTTAYTGTAATTATCCCCTGTGCTATTCAACTAGAAATGGCTGGTCCTATCCTGCCTGGTGCTGTAGATGGCAGGGAAGCAGTTGACTCAAACTCAGAGAAGTCACATCAAAATAAATAACAGAGACCCCAGTTTTCTGTAATTCAGTGTATAGTGTTATAACGTCAACCTCTTCTTTCGTTTTGGCAGCTTGAAAAGTATCATTAAGAGTCRGCACCCAGGTTTGTCATCTATCCTGTGACTTCAGTTGCTCTGAAGGAACTGAGGCTCTTCCTCCGGGGAAGGCTATCACAGAACAGCARTTTTCTTCAAATGCCTTATTTCAGAGGGTTTTTTTTCTCACATCAGMTCTCAGGCAGTTTGCATTAATCCATATGGAGCTTTATGTACTGACTAACAGGTTCCTGGTGTCAGATAATGTTGCAAGAGCTTCCAGCACTTTCAGCCCAAAGATTTTGAGAACATACTGACACTTCCCAGTGCTTGAGCACCCTTCTTGCCCTTGTGAACCCATCCTGCTCCCTGTCACCCGTCCTACCAAGTGCTCCAGAATATCAATATTATCAGTGTCACCACTGCGTATGGATGGGCAGCCTTGTCTTCACCAAAGCTATTCAGCAGTCATCCCAGCATGCGAGTCCATTGTCCAGGGGCTTAGAAAAGTGGAAATAGAAAATTCTTAGAAATGTATAGATAGGACGGAAATGTAGATTAGATGCATTTGRAGATATGTCCCAAATATCTCAAAATACCAGTTCAATTTTGTATACAATCACCTTCTGGGGCATGGGAAAAAAGTTTGTTGTCCACCGAATGCTCTCCACAGAAAAAGTGAGCGTCCATTCTCACCTCCTTCTGTTCATCCTGCCCTGTGCAATGTAAACCTCTAAGACTGGTGGTATAAATCATTATACGGGGCATCTCTCCGTGTCCATTGACTAGAGAGACTCTCAATGATTATGTTATGCTTCACTTGAAAATAGACAGCTGCTGGTGAGCTACAGCCTTTAGAGTAGGAAATACAGCACTTATTAACTGGGCATTGACCAAGACAAAGCCTTTGATCTARTCGAGACCAAAGGAGTGCAGCACATATCCCAGGTCCACCCTGCTCTTGGCAAGTTTGGGATCTAGTTCAGATCATGGAGTGGATTAATCAGCCAATGTGTAACAAACCTTCTCTCTTTCTCCCCTGTTGCTTCCAGATTTGCCAAATCCGTAAGACTGATTGCTCACCAAAGCCGTGGGATCTATGCAGCATGGTCACTGTTTGTGGTGGGTTTAGTTCTTCTGTCTGTGTACAAGCCTAAAGGGAAGGATTTTCAGCTTCTCTTTGAGTGGATTTGTCGTTTGTCAGCAGGGTAATCGATCTCCCTCAACTGGCTAAGAGTGGCCAAATTCTTGCATGTCCTTTTGCATCTTTTGCAGATGTTCTCATAAGTGGACCTTAGCTCACATACAGGATGTAGCGACATAATGAGAACTTCCTCTGGTCCCAGAGATTTCAGCACAGTGGTCCCCACGGTGGGGGCATTCTCACCATGCTTGCTACAGAGCTAACAAGCAGGCTGGAGCAGGTCCAGCCTAGCCCCCTCTTCTTCCTGGAATTTCCTTTTATTGTTAATCTCATCAGCACAAAACATAGACCTCCGCCTGGAGTGTTCTCCTGGACATTTGGCTTTCTAACCAGCAACCCTCTGTTCGTGTTGCTCACTGCCTTCACTGGAAAGAGAGGTTCAAACCCCCTCCTGGGTTAACTGCTGTTTTAACTGACTCAGGAAAAAAAATCGATCTGCTTTGCTGTCCCATAAGCTGCACTTAGCACAGAGTTGAATCCTGCAAAACCCTCCATCTCTCTCTCTCTGAAGTGCTTTCAGATCTGCTGCCCTTCTGCATGTGTGCACTATTGCACAGGTTGCTTTGTGCAAATGCACCTCTCAAATGCAGAAACACCAACACAGCCACATCTTTCACCGCCAGAACATATGGTGTCTTTTTGATACCCTCAAGTAATAGAGTGCCCTACCATGTGTTTTTACAAAGTTACTAGAGTAACTTCACAGAAGTAATTTCTCAGGCACAGCAGAGCAGTCCTACAGGGTAGACAGAAATGGTGGCTGCATCTCAGCTAGAGGCATGGTCCAGCTGCCCGCAGACAGATACTTACTGCCATTAGAGACACCCTAAAGAATTCCCTGTGGCTTCCAGCTGCTACTCCAACAGGGCATGGGCCTCCTAGATGTAGTGGGGGGTGTTTGCCAGTCTAGATGTCCTACAATGGTGGCAACTTGGTGGCGCTACACCTTTACATTCTGTCCCAAAAGTGGTTGCATTTCAACAGAGGGCAAAGGGATTTGCTTGGTGTGATGTTCATCCTCCCAGGTTACTACATCCAAGTTCTGCCTCATGTAACCACAAGGACTCTGCTGCAGAGGTACAGTACATGTACCCTCCTGGAGAAAGAGCACCAGGCCACATACCACAGATTATTGTAAGGCATTTGTTGCCTTATTTGCTCATTTTCTTATTTTTTTGCTCCACCTTGACTGTTAGCTCCCCTCCCTTTATAATCTTTGTGCAGCTGCAGCCCATCGCACCACAAACAGGGTGTGGGTGTACCCATCTATCTGGTGCATGCGTGGGGGTGCATTTGCTGAGCTCCCCCCTCAGGCTTCTCAATCATAGAGGCAAAACTGACATTTTATGACAGAGCAACTCCCCAGACACCAGTCTGCATGTGCAAGGTGAATCCCACCTCTTGTAGGTAGCAGAGAGCTCAGAGGCACCTGACATAAAAAGTCAGGGTGTCTGATGTAAAATACAGAGGTAGAGTGTTATGATGTTGCTAATTTTCCTCTGTGGAGTCATCACAAGATGGCAGCTCCCTAGGTCCCTAATGAACGTCCTCAACCCAGCCAAGGGAACATGCCTTTGTCCTGTGCTGGGACAGGGATGCTCTCCAAAACTCATTTATGCAACACTTAGTATAAGACAGCTTTGAGTTGCTTGAGCTTTCTGAGAACTCCCCAGAACACAAAATATAACTCTCGTATTCCTTAGCTCTAGTATATCCAGTTTCATTGCCAATGTCCTCAACTAAAAGAAGCATTTGGTCCTTTCTTTTTGTTCACACAAGGTTGTAGACAGACTCTCACTGGGCCAGTGTTATCTCAAAAGAGTGAAGTGTTCACATAAGGTGGTCTCCTGGCAACAAATTTTCAGTGTCTCGGCAGTAGATTTGGAAGTGGTCTAAGCTGAATCAACAGTGACTCCACCAAAGTGCAGTTATGCCACTGAAAGGCTTCAAGGAGCCCTTTGAACGTGTGATAGATCTCAAGGCAACAGGCTTTTCCTGGTGCCAGTGGGCTGCGATCCCAGAGGGAACAGCCCCTCTTGCTAGGTTTGAGCAATTTCATTCCTGGACTAACCCAGAAACTGAGGAGGTGTTTTCTCCCCTCTCCCATCCTAATGCAAGCAGCAGAGGGGAAAAATATTCCCAGCTTCATGAATACAGAATATGTTGTATTTTGGCTCCACTGAAGCTTGAGGTGCAGGTTGGAGGCAGCTGTGGGGAGCCTGGTCCCTGTTCTCCTCCACCCCTTACTGCACAAGGTCATTTTCTTGGGCCTGATCTGTCCCTGTACTAGGAGGGTCYGGAGAGGAAGTTCGACCCAACACAGAGTGCCAGCACCCATCTGCAGTGGGGAAACAGATCATAAACATTTCCTGAGGTGCACCCAGGTCTACCCCCTTGCTGGGTATTTTTTCTGCCCTGATGACAAGGCTTCATGTCCTCAAGATCTTTTATTCCTTTCTAGCTGCTGGGCAGCTCCGAGATGTCTCACTTTGCAAATACTCTGCAGCATCCAAAGCTGTCTGGCCAGGATTGTGTTGATGCTGCTGGTACTCTCTGCCCTGGAGATCGGTGAGGGACTGGTTCGACTGAGATTTTCTTTGTTGTGCTCACCTCATTTCCCATTTTCCCTACCACTCACCTTCTCTCAAATGCATTTGGAAAAGTTGCTCAGCTCTGTGCAGGGCAATCATCAGAGGTGAGGGGAGGGCGGAGAGGTTGGGCTGCCCATAGTGCCACTCGGCTTGTATTTGGCACCAGCAAAGGGACACAGCGGGACAAGAACCAGGCCAGGCTGCATTTCAGTGCAATGCAGGACTGCAGAGAAGGAGGAATGGGCCAAAAAAGTGCTGTTTAGCTTCATTAGTCTTTCTTTCCTGAGCCAGACCTGGAAGCCGCTGGGAGCAGTGCAAGTCCTGGTTGATCAGCAGTGCTGTGCCTCTGAAAGACATTGGACCTGGATCTGCTCTCGTAAGAAGATGCCCTATGGGATGTCTTCCTTTGGTACAACCAGTCTTCAGAGAAGTTTGCATGTCACACAGGGTCCAGTCTCCTGACTACACCAATAGCAAGGTACAAGCAGTCCCTATTTTCTCCGTTTGCCTGTGCAAGGTAAACTCAGTGGGCCTCTTGCTATTAATTATGGTGGATTCTACATCTTATCTTTACAGCTGATTTCCGGGGAAAGCAGAGACCTATTGGATAGGGCAGTCGATGTCTCACCCTTACTGATCAGAGCCCTGCTGGGACAGGACCAGCAATCACTGTAAAACGAATTGGTGAGGTCTCAGATATCTCAAAGCACTCATCATGTTTGTCCTTCTTGCCTGGGGGTCCTAGCAGCTATGACAGATGACATGTTAGAGAGCTTCAGCTCTCTTCTAAAGTAGCATTAAGTACTTCGGTGAGTGACATGGGAGCAGGAATTTTCCGGTCTCCTCTGCGCTTGTCCAGAAGAGAAATACTAGACTTATATCTCCGTGGCTAACAGTCTTTTTGGCAATGCTGCATTCATCTAAAATAGCATTCATTTCTTCTCTTGCCTCAGAAAGACACTGCCCCAGCCAGGAGTCCCCAACTACTGTTAAGATCCATGCCAATGAGTGAGCAAGCATGTCCTACCGAAGCAGTTCAGAGTTGCCCATTAAGCATGCCAAATAAAACTGAAACGTGCTGTGATTTGTACTTATCTTCCTTAGGCTGAAGCAATTTAAGGGGGGTTTTCATGCAACTGAGGACTGTATGTAATTCCCATTACTGCTGATGAGAATGACGCATTTCCACTAACTGGATAAATGTCCCTTAAATTAATGTTTGCTGAACCATGGGAGTAGGGAAACGAAAGGAAGACAAGCTTTTCTCATTGTAGTGTTTCAATTAGCTTCCAGTTTGGTTTTATTCTTGTCTTCAAATGCCAAAGAACTCTATATTAAAAAAACAAAAAACAAAAAACTAACAAGCAAGAAGGAGGAGGGAAAATGATTTATCTGTAAAAACCTTCATTTTGCAGAAATAATAACATTTAGTATATCTATAGCATGTTCTTTCCTTAGATCTCAAAATCTTTCCTAGACCCAGTCCACTATTGTCCTGTTACTCTCAGTGGGATGCAGGATGCAATTTATGATTTGCAGTGGAAAACCGAGGCACTGGAAGAGAAAAACACTTGTGAAAAACCAAATTAGCATCGGTATTAGAAATGAGACTTACGAGTGGGATTCATCTCACCCAAGCAGAATAGATTCATCTGCCCTAGTTTAGATGCCTACCAAAAAGGTGAATCCCCCCTCCAAAGAGCAGATTTCTCCTCTTAGTGCACTGTAAGCAAATGCCTGTAATGCACTGTAAGGAAGAGGGGTGGTGCAGACCTTGGCCCAAGTGGGCCATGCCAAAGTCCTGAAGAGGAGTTTTTAGCAGGGAGGAAATCAGCTGTGGCAACTCATATCACAGCCTCGGGCAGTTTGCACCAGGTGTAAGGAAGACAGTTCACAACACAAGTAGAAGCTGGGAGCATCAGCCCCATAGCTGCCATCTGAATAGAGGCAAGGAGCAGGAGCTGTTTGATGGTACCAAGAGCAGGAAAGGAGGTGGAGGGGTCATCTACTGTCCTGGACAGGAAGTTTTAATTTGGCCCAACCCCCCTTTTCTGTTTAATTTTCCATCCTGTCTAGAAAAGCACAAGGGGAGCAGGAAGACATGCCCCGAAATGCWTGCAATCCGAGGCAGAGCCAGAGGAGCAAAGCAGACGGGGCTTTCCCAAGGCTACCTGTGAGGTGGTGACCCGACCAGGCAGTTATCCCACCTGTGCTGACTCCCAGCCCGCAGCCCTACTCAGCAACCCTGTCTCTCCATCGTGTTATCAACTGATGTTTCATGCAGGGCCCATTAAGAAAAAAACACTTCCAGCAAGCTCTCCCCCATCCCTTTCCCCACTCCAGGCTCCAAATGATTCACCCCATCTCTAATAATTCAGTGAGCTTTGTTATGACAGGGCAATGCAGTTAATGGAGAGCGAAATTGAAGAAGAATGTGTGGAAGTTGCAGCTTTTATCTCTAAAACAAATAGTGAATTCCTCGGGGCGGCTGCAGCCTCCAACAATGATCCTGGCTGCTGGGCCTTTGCACGTTGCCCTGGTAACTCTCAGGCTGTTTGGGGCAAATCCTTGTCAAAGAGGGAAGAGAAGGTGGCAAAACCTACAGGAAGAGAAGCGGCACTGGTGTTTGAGGAGCAGCATGTCCCCAGGTGGGAGGCCTGGGAGATATTTCAGCTGGTGGGACATCCTGCACCCACCGCCAAGGCTCGAAGGACCATCCTGATTCTCCCAGGAGATTCCCAGGGAATCCAGGAGATTCAAGCTCTCAGGAGTTCTCCAGCTGGAAGGAAGTAAAGCTGGTCTATCATTCAGCAAAAGAGGGAAGTCCACCACCAATCCAGCTAGGAGGTCTCCTCTCATTCCCTGCTGGCCCACAGACACTTGTGGGAGTTTGTGGGGAGGCTGAATTGAGGACGTCATGGTAGCAGTGATAYAATTCTCCACTGGCTCTGGGCTTGAAAAAAGAGATGCCTATTTAGCTGGAGGCACGCAGAGCGACCGGTTTCCACCAGCGACTATTTCTAGCAGCGGAAAATGTGTCTAGGTGCCTGCCTGTCCCTCCTAATGGGCTGTTTGTTTTTCTAATGCCTTTCCTGCATTCCTCCGCCTTCTCTTTTTTTAAAAAAAACATTATGTAAGCGCACTTGTATCAAGGATGGTGCAACAGARATGTGATATGAAACTTCCACAAATATCTATGAACGCACCTTAGCCCTGATGGGCAGTTTTGCCTCTCCACATTGCCCTTCTCAATGCACCTGCTATGCAACAGCCTGTGTTGCAGCTCCCCAACTCCCCTCCAAACCAGGTCGGACTGGAACCTGCTTCTTTCCAGCTGGRTGTCATCCATGCGATGCTTCATCAGGGCTTCCCAGTCATGGCCTGCATTTCTAATCAATCCCAACCCCGTCCGGGTAAAAGTATCCAGGCCTGCGGTGCAGTTGGCAAGGCAGAGGAGAAAGGCTAGTGTTTGGATGGCGTTTGTCAAAATCATTTCTTTTCATTGCAATTCTGGCAGAACCCGCGTTGCGGACTAGACCCCGCTCCCCTGCAAAGCCACAGTGACGTGCCGGCAGAGCGTGGTGCTTTCCAAGCACGGAGGGGGCCCTACCCTGGGAGACGGATGGTTTCGATCTCTTTGTGTAGGGCTGACTGAAGTATTTGGAAAGGATTCAAGGAGGAGGTGCTAAGTGAATGCAATTACGTGATCTGGTGTGCGACACGGGTTTCCTCTAAGATTAGTTTGGTTCTTGAGCTGTCTGGGCGCTGCTGCATAAAGCTGCCCTTCTCTGTGTGCTGTGTGTGGGGCTCAGCCCCAGACTCAGACTCCTCAGGCCCAATTCGGCTGCCCAATAAGCCACCYGAGATGCCCTGGGTGACCTGAGACACCCCAAGTGTCACTGGATGTGTGAGACACCTGTGGGCAGGCGGAGGTGAGGCTGGACACCCTACCAAGCAGGATAGCTATTTTTAAGCAACTGAACTGAATCCCTCATCAAGGCATCGAGCGGGGTTTAGGGAGGCGACCTGGTGTGTTTGTGTCCTTCAGGCTAAGACGAATCACTCTTCAGGCTGTGCRGAGTAGGGACAGGATCCATTTGCCTGAAATGGGGTGGTGAGGTGCGATTTCGCACACTGTCGTCGCAGCTGGTCCATAACTGCTGCCCCAGAGGGAAGGGGTGTCTTAGAAGTCTTGTGTTATCCCCATGAAGACATCTCCTGTACTTAAGACGCCTCCAGGCACCTCTACTTAAGCAATGKGGCAGTGTCCTCATTTCCAGTGATGATAACGGCAGCCCCAACACCCATCTCAAGTGGAGACACCTGCACTACAGGCATGCAAATGTCTTGGTCCAGACCTGAATCCACCCACAGACGGGTATCTTCATGCCTCTGTGCATGATCAAGGTGACAAGAGAGTTTCTGGAGCATCTGTGTTGCAGCAGAATCATCTGTTTGCTGAAAATGAGGTTCCTCATTTATTTCTCTTAAAAAATGAAACCCAAGAGGGTCAGAAATTACACTTGTCTGTTCAGCACATCCAATGCGAAGTGGAGGAACAAAAGTACCACTGACCTTGCACTGAAACATAGGATCACAGCTGAAATTAGGAGCTTATGTCAGAGCTGAGGGCCGAACCCAGACTGTCTAAGTCTTTGTCTAATACGTTAATTCCAGCAGGGTTTTTACCTCTTCGCTGTCAGGAGTTTGGAAAACCACGGATAGCAGTGGGAGTCTTGCCCTGGATTGCTCTTAGCTTTTCCAAGCAATTCCTGCTCACAAGACAAGCGGCATTTCAGCTCCTCCTGTGGGGTCAGCTACAGGTTAAGGAACAGCCCACGCTCCTGACTCCCCGTCACCTGATACATGCAGAAATTGTCTTCATTCCCTGTCCTGTGCACACCACAAACTTCCTCCCTGACTTCTTTTTTCTCTTGAAGAGCCTCTTTCCATCACTTCTGATTTACCTGCAAACTTCGCTCCATCAGTGGTCTCATGTCCTCGAGGCTACCTGTCCGGCAGACATCAGGCCATCGCTATTTTTGTCTTTGCTAGGGTTTGGTTTTTTGCTTTCCTCCCTGAAGGTAACCCACCTTCTGTCACACCTTCTCACCTTCTGTCACCCTCATTCTGTCACTCATGCTGTTACTCACGCCCCGCGTGCTGCCGTTCATCATCCCGCCCTGACCCCAAATCTGAATTCCAAACATTATTACTTCAGGCCCCGTTGCACAAGGAAGATAGGCGATGACATTCAATAAAATCGGATTACTGGCAAGTTAAATGATCCAAAGCTAGATCTCAGCCCAAGAATTGTCATGCTGCGCCGGCTTTCCTCGGCAGTTTTCTGTGAACAGAGGTAAATACTGCAAGGATGTCTGGAGACGTCAAACGTTATGACGAATCCGAACGCAGCCAAACAGGAATTACATGGCACAGAGATGAAAGAACTCACTTCGGGCATTCGTCCCAGTCTTGTGAAAAGCAAGAACATTTCTCTGTTACATTTTGTGCTCCTTTGTCCAGTTTTCTTCAACGGCAGAAGAAATGGGGTTTCCATAGTCTCTGAGGGGACCATGAAACCATCTTATGGTAGTCCCGATGTCATGTGAAGTCTCCCTTCTCCTGARATAGTTTCGTCCTCCCTATAATAATGTATCTTAAAATCACTAGTCCCCTGTCCTGCATCTTCCCTGTGTTAGATAAATACGGAGATGGGAGAAAAGGTTGTTAGGAATGAGGTGTGTATGTGTGTGTGCAGTCACCATTAAGCTTACAAAAGACACAGGATTGACTTAAAACCATGAGATTTTAAATAATAATAATGCTGATAATAAATTTTAGCATAAATTCTCAGCTTTTTGGTTCATTTCTCAGGCATACGTGCAGACCACTCTCAGCAAGGTTTCTCTGCACCCATGAGCCATGACATTTGGGATTCAGAGCTGCAAGCAAAAGCACTGATGTAATTTCCTGGTCCTGGGATGCTGGTATTTAGCAAAACCTCTGGAACTGGGAAACTTGCGATAAAGCTCCCGGTTAGTAATGCTGCAAGTATTTGGGTATAAATCCCTGTTTACCTGTCTCTGTGAAGCGATGATGCCTCTGTGGAAGTGCCCAGCTTCACAAGTTCGGTGCTTTTAACCTTCTGACCTGAGCGAATCTATCTCAAAAAAAAAAAAAAAAAAAAAAAAAAAAACCAAAAATTTTTTTTCTTTTTTTTTCTCACAAATTTAAAAAAAGAAAAAAAAAAAAAAAAAAAAAGAAAGACTCCAAATATTTTCTACCTTTTTGCAGCCACATTGTAGGAGAGAGATGAAAATGCACATTAAATGTTGTCTTTCTAGTTTTGCTACACAGACTGCTCAGAGGCTCAGCAAATTGAAGCAGGAGTTTCCTCACTGCGGGACAGAACAGGAAGGAAAGTGAAATTTTTATCAGAGAAGCCTTTTCCCAGATGATTGTGAGGCATTTTTGTGGGATATATTTAACAGCCCTCTAGCTTTTTAAGCAATCAAGCTAAATATCCCTTTCTTTTTCTTTCTTCAGCTGCTCATGATTCATAGCCTTGATCTGGTACCATCTCAGCAATCGAGCCAAGAGAGGGCTTCCGAACCCGCGGCAGGCGGGCAGGCCTGCCTCTCCCTTGCTCCATCAGGCACCACCGGGTCTGGCCGGCGTGCYGAGAACCTACACAGCTCCCTGCATGAGTGGCAGGGTGCATGACCGTGCCCTTCGGATCATTTAACACAAGCCAGGGCCCAGATCAGCAACCTAAGTCACTTTTTATGCATCAGTTTGCAGGGGGGGTTCAGGCAGGCTTGCAAGCAGAGGGCTCCTTCCTGTACTTATTTTCTCATTTTTACTAGGCTTTCTAAGAAAGCATTTGTTTACAAAGCTACCCACAACTGCTTCTGTTTGATTTAGTTGCTACCAAAGGAGCAGGAGTCCCGGGCTCCCAGGTGCTGCTGTCCCATCCCCACGTGCTGCGGGATATTTTTGCAGCTTATTGGAAGTGCTGGTACAGCAAGCAGT
The DNA here is from genome assembly GCA_003342895.1 of Casuarius casuarius. Lineage (NCBI taxonomy): Eukaryota > Metazoa > Chordata > Aves > Casuariiformes > Casuariidae > Casuarius > Casuarius casuarius. The sequence continues at coordinate 221,155 of PTFA01000147.1, read as the reverse complement.
GAGTCCAGGGAGCTGGACGTCACCACCCTCCTCTCCATCTCAGCTCAAGCTTTTTTTCCCTAGGTTGTCTTGTCTGGGCGGTTAACACCAAAATAYGCTGATTGGGAGAGTACGTGCATGGGGAATGCGATCTGGTATTAAAAAAGYGAAATATTTAGCAGGGAGAAAAAGAACCATCTCTCTAATGCTAACGAGATTAATGACATGCATCAACACCTTTGTCACTAATTGCAAGTCTAGTTTCATCGTTTTTAGGCAAGAGCAGGTGAGGCTGGGCTGAGGGACACTTAAAGTGTCACTCCARGACTGACCCAGAAGCTAAAGTTGGGGCAAGAAGGTTTTTCTGTGGGACAACGTGCAAAAAAGGGTAAAGAGGACTGGACAAGACAACCCAAGCCTCTCCTAAAGTCTTCTCCAGGTGACCTTGCAAAGACAGGAAAGTCCACCTTTAATTGAAGACGTCAAGAAATCCAAATGCTGAGTCAGTTTTGGGGGGAAGGTTATTTTTACAACATCTGGGTCCGGGTTGGAAGCCTTAATGATTGAACTGGATGTGCCTGTGCGGGGGAGAAGAGTCAGTAGAAAGCTTGGAGCTTATTTTTAGTCTCCTGCTGGCTGCAGTGAACTCTGCTTGGCTGAATGTTAGATAAAAAACTTTCAGCACCCTTCCCTCTCACCACGAAAAAATATGAAGATTTGATAATAATTTTGTCCTTGGTAGCTTGGGCATATTTGCTTCTTTTTAGGTGTTCTCAAGCTGACGCAAAGCGTTATTAGAAAACCAACAAACCAGAAAACAGCCAGTGCAAGTGTACATTAATTTCTTCAAGTAATATTTGCAAATGCAAATTTGATGCACAGGTGATTCGCAGGACCAAAGCTGGGGTCTGAGCACCTTGCCCACAATCTCTAGGTCTAGTGGTGACCATGGAGGTGACCACAGTGGTCCCTAAACCCCCATCCAGGTGAGAATCCCAAATCGACCCCTATTCAGATAAGAATCCCAAATCAACCCCCTCAAGCCCCCGTTCAGGTGAGAATCCCAAATCAACACCCCAAACCTTTATCCAGGTGAGAATCCCAAATAGACCCTCCCAAACACCCATGGAGGTGTCAATCCCAACCCAAACCTCCCATGCAGGTGAGAATCCCAAATCAACCCCCATCCAGGCGAAAATTCCCCATCAAACCCCCCGTGGAGGCAAGAACCCCAATTACCTCCCGTCCAGGTGAGAATCCCCACACACACTCCCCCGCACAGGTGAGAATCCCAAATCCCCCCCATCCAGGTGAAAGTCCCAAATCCACCCCCACGGAGGTGAAAATCCCAAATCCAGCCCCACGCAAGTGTGAACCCCAAATCCACCCCCATCCCGATGAAAATCCCCAATCCCCCTCCCATCCGGATGAAAAATCCCAATCAAGCCCCTGTGCAGGCAGGAACCCCAAATCCCACCCCCCCCACACCCCAAAACCCCCATC
>PTFA01000147.1:153362-219104 GCA_003342895.1 Casuarius casuarius | reverse complement strand
CCCCAAAAAAAAAAAAGAAAAGCTGAGATTTTTCTGAGCGCGTCCCAACTTCGGGCGCAAATCCCTAGCGCAGCTTCACCGCTCGTTTCTTTACGTGTGACCGAAGCTCTCTCTTCGCTCTTTCATCCTCCTTGCCAAAGCCCCTAATAATTTGGGCTCTTGAATCATGCTTTTTTTCCCCCCACCCCAGATTTTTATTTATTTGCTTAGTTATTTCGCTAGCCGCATCCCTCCTTTCGACTCCGAGCGACCTGCRGTCCGGCTCAGCGCGGTCCATCTCCATCCCAAAGCTCCGCTGCGCCAGGTGCCGCGCATCTCCGAGGGCTTCGCGGAGCTGGCGCGGGAGGCAAAAGCTGGAGAAATCAGAGCTGGCATGGGAAGCAAAAGCTCGGGGGATGTTGCAAGTCAGGGATGGAGTTGGGGAAGGGATAAATTTCCTGAGCCCCTTTCTGCTGCAGGGACCGGTGCCGCGGATGCGAGGTGGGATCGGGCCCATCGCACGGGGGGATTTTGTGCATGGGAGAAATAACGCCGGCCGGGGCCGTGCGATCCCACCACGGGTGTTCAAGCGACTGYGAGAGATCTTGAAAAGGCTCCGAAAAGTAGTGGGGAAGAGGAAATGCGCTGCTTGTTTTCTTCCAAAGTGAAGAAAGGCAGGGAGGAGCGGAGCGCTTCTTCCATGTACTCAGGGAGAGGGAAGATATGGGGGGGGAATGAAAAGGAAAAGGTGAAATCTTGCTCTGGGTCATATCTCGCGGTGGAATTGCAGCTGATGTGAACGTGCTTTTATGCAGGGTAACAAAAGATCATGAACTCTGGAGTATTCTTTTTAAAAAAAAAAAGAACAAAAAAACAGTGGAAGCAGGGCCCCTGAATTTTAACTGTGGGGTAAARTCACTGAGCTCAGCCTGAAATCTCTGCCTGAGGTTTAACTAAGACAAAATTCTTGTCCTCACTGCCATCCATATATATTTATATATAGATATATAGATATATATWTTTTTTTTCTGCTTCTCTRGCGRCTCACGTATGTTAGTGACACTGAAGTAAAAGAAAAATTCATGTTGCTTTATAGCTGTGACTTCATGAGCAAGCAGGTGTGGGGTCTTCATCCCTTTCCTAGCACTTATATGGGCTTTAAAAAAAGAAAAAAATTCACTTGTCGTTGAAACCCAAGAAGCCAAGGGCAGCCTGAAGCTCATTAACCCTGTGTGGAGCAGGAGCTGCTCGTGCAATTTTACTTGTTTTATACGAGCCAGAATTTAGCTGGGTAACTTCTCAGAAGGCTTTTTGCTTTTGTTTTTTTTCAAAACTGAGCGCTAAATATGCTGGGATTTGTACGAAACAGGCTTTTAGCTGTAGGATGGTGCCATGGGAAGCTGAAGGGGAGCTGTTACTATACCACTCTCGAGTGATCCTATTACATCTTTCTCGGAAATTATTTCATTAAATCCTTCAAAACAGTATTTCCTGCCATTAGTTGCTGCTTTTAGGTTTTGAAATAAGCTACTTAGAGATGCTTTTATACTGCTCCCTGGGTACTGGCACCAGGGGTTTTCCTTCTTAGGGGTCAAAATATGCATCCCTCATTCCTGGTTGTTTTGACTTTGTGACTGCAATTTTGCCAGGTTTTACAGCTAGTYGCGGCAMTGYCCAWCTCTAARCTTAGTATCTGGTGTAATTGTTTGAGTTACTCAAAGTGCATCTCTTATTTTTTTTCCGCTAAAAGGGGAAGAAGTTGGTTCTGTAAGTGAAAATGTGTGAGTTTTTGGTGTCCTAAAAGAGTAACTTTGGTAGAGCCTGTTGCTTGTGCCCCTCCTGTATTGACCTGCCCCCATTTAAAATGGATGTGAAATGGGGTTGGGGAATGAGGATTTGGATCCAGGAGTGAATTTGCTTGTGACATGAGCTAAAAAATGGCTTTACCATGCTTGGGGCAGAGCAGAATCAGGCCCAAGGTTGCTGAAGTTTTTAAAAAGCAGCTGGTTTTGGTGCAGCTATATTGCTACAAATTCCCGACTTGCTTCCAGGTCTACGACGGCTTTATATCACCATAAGCCCTTGGTTCTGTAGAGATCCCCTGTATTTAGACCACTACAAATCAGAATAAAATGACCCTCATAAAAGGCAGCAGAATATGACATTGGGCATACACTTTCTTTAATTTCAACCAGCCTGAAAGGGGCTCAGAGTTACCAATTATAACATGTTTGCAGGACATTTACTTTTTACACGTATTAGAAAAAGCGGAAAATAGATATTGGATCTTACATCCCATTAGGGGGTATGGTAGCAAAATAGCATCAGAAAGAGAAAACCGATACTTTTTTATCCTCGGGGAGGCTAACAAAGAGGCACAGCTCAAGCCTGTCCTGGGGGCAGAAGAGGGGAAGGGGTCTTACAGGCGATGAGCCCTCCACCTCCTTCAAAGAAAATCCCAGATCGCAAGATTTTAAAACCTTGTTGCCAAAACACCCCTCTTCTTTCCCACAGCTGAAAAAAAAGAAACAACCCAGGGGTTCAGTCCTGTCCACRGTGAGCTGTCAGAGATGCACATTTTTAAAATTCACTTGATCAGTCAAACGCTGGTCCTGACACTGGCAGGAGCAGGAAATTTGGGTCATACCTTCTTTAGGAAAAAACTGTTAATCAGCGCGTTTGAAAATCTGAGCTGAAATAGAGCATATCTTAACATGCATTTGCTGTCAGAGGGACTTTGACGGCCGAGGTTTTGCAGCCTGTTTCCACCCGGCCGCCCTAGCTGAGCGAGCCRTTTCAGCAGCGCTCTGCCTCCGATTCCCCAGTGGCAAAGCAGACAGCGATGATACCCCGTGGGTCTATTTGGGTGGCTTAATTAAAGAATTGTTTGCAAAGCACTTGAAGAGGCTTGGATGAAAGGAGCTGCAACGGTGCAATAGGCTGATTTCATTCCAGAGGGTTGCTTAAAAGGCTTGTGATGATGAGGCTGGTGATAGCACATGTCAGTGGTGACAGGAGCCTGGCTGGAAGTATCCGCTTGCTCCATGCAGAGCGGGGAGCTGATCGCGGGCCATGCGGAGGTGGAAAGCCTGTCCTGCATGGCTTTTTCCATAGCTGTCCYCTTCTCCATGCAAGGCAGTTGTTCCTAAATTCTTGTAGTGCCTCTCCTTCACGGCAAGTTCACCACCAAACCGTCTTGCTTTTTTTCATTCAGAGCGATGCATGTTGTCATGTTCATCATCAGGTTTCTGCTGTGCTCCATCTCCCTGTGGTCAACTCTCTGCATTTCCCCGGGGCTATCCTTAAAGTCCCTCATTGCAGAGATTTGGGATTACTGGGCTCATAAAATCCGAGTGCCTCCCCAGAAAGGCTGGACATGGTGTAGAAGACCCCAAGCAGGGTGCACCTTCCTATCTTTAATTCCTGCATAACCATYGGTAAGGCTGAGCAACTGGAGCCAAAACCAGTGTTTTGAGCCCGACAGGGCCCAAACTCTGTGTTTGGGTCTCTCTGTGACCCTCCTTATAATAGCTTAAGCCTGAGATTCACAAAAGCTTCCTTTGCACAGCATCCGACAGCCCTGTCTTCCCTAGAAGTCCTGCTGGAAGTTACCGCTGCTAGTATTTAATAAGCTTAAAYAGCCAATATTGGCTACGGTTCCCTGCCCGGCACATTAAAACGAGCCACCACTGACTTCGGTTCATTACAGCAGCGTGAACTGCCGCAGACCGTTTGGGGTTGAGCGTCCCAGATAACCCTTTATCATAATGCAAGAGTAAAGCGATGACCAGTAATACTGGAAACGATAAGTTTTTATTTCCTACGGGGTAGACTTTGCCAGGGTGCCGAGTTATCTGTGTGACTCCTTGCCGTGAGATGCCTTCGCTAGCAGTTTCAGGGGGAATGGAGGGTTTCCGCGGTTGTATTACAGGATAACAGTGCTGTATGGTATTAAAGAGCGTGTTCCTGGTTTTCCCCAATTCTTTACTGCCCGTCATAGGGATTGTAGCATATTCTGAAGCACTGGCTGGTCACTGAATGATGGTACGTGGGACTGCAGGTCTCATCTGGATTGGTCATTCTCAGCAGAAAACCAGCATTTTTCTGCCGCATTAGGACAGACCGAAGGCACAAGCCCTTTTGCGTGGGTTTGGCCTGCTCTGTGTTTTCACAGTTCTTTCCTCCACGCCTTCAGACGCGTACATTCGCAGAAACAACTCCCTTCCTTATCGCTCGCTCACCCGGTGGTGGGCTCATCGCCACCTCCCACTCCCCCAGGTCCTCCTTGGGTTCCCTAGGCTGCTTCTGGCCCTTCCACCTTGGGGGGGACTCGTGGTGGTCTCTCTTGCTGGCACGAAGCATCTCACAAGCCAAGATGCTCTGGCAAGCCGCAGGACAGCAGCTTAAAAAAACCTTAGATGGGACACTTGGAAGCTTACCCAAAAAAATCATCTGAACTGCCCCAGGAATACGGAGGTCTATGTCAAACAGGGAAGAGGCAGGCGGGAATTGCTCTATCCGAATTACAGCTAGGGTGTGAACAGCATCTTGAGTTTCGAGGTGGCTAAGCATTGGGACTGGTCTGTATTCAAAAACATTTATTTTTGAGTTAAATGATCCTTTCCAAGAAGGTGGATAGGGCTGTGGAGAGAAAGACTAACTTGCCTGCTATTTTAATGAAATCCTATGTGATCGTGATGAACGGAAGAGCTGAAATGCTGCTTCAGGGACTGGCTGTGCCTCAGTTTCTCTATTTAGCACGTGTCTGCTTAGCTTATGGGCTGTTTGGTGGAGAGACTGCTTGGGGAGTATTCGGGGATGGGGAGCTGGTCTCGGCTGAAGCCTCCAGGCTGCTGCGGTACAAATGGCATCGTCAAAATCGTGGCGAGCACGAAGCTGAGGTGCAGCAGGAGCTTCTCGCGGTGAGGAGCGCCCTCGGGGACGCTGCAAAGTGAGGGTGGAGAAGCAGCAATCCGCCCTTGGAGGGTTTTTATCATGGCAACTCATAGATCTGGAGCCGGGCCCCGTGCTGTAATTCGGGAAGAGCTGCTGATGCCGSACTGCTCATCTCCACGGTATAAATRCCCCCTTTGAAATGGGGCCACCTGGGCCGTGCTGATGTACCAGTGTTTTTCTTCTCCCTGGCCTGATGCTTCCAGCTGAGGGGGACCAGTGTCCTCGCCTCCTCCCAGAGCCGAGGGAGAGGGCCAGGCTCCTTCAAGGATGATTTAGATCACTTCGAGTGAGCTGCCTGCTTTGAATAGCAAATAGTGCTAGGAATAGTGAGGGTTTTGAGGAGTCCTGCAAAATGCCGGTGGTAATGCAGCAATAGGGCCATTTAATGACTCGGTGTTGATGATGAGGTTTCCAAAGAAGTGCCCATCACCCCAGCATYGTGCTGCTGGCTGGGGTTTTGTTGAGAGGCATCTGCAAGAGGAGCATCCTTGCGCCTCGAAGGCTGTCCTGCATCTTTGTCCCGTGTCCGAGGATGTCTCAGATTGAGAGGCAGCACTGCAAAATGACCGGCAGTCCTGTTCTCCTCCCGTATTGCTTTCCAGGGCTTTCTGCAAGGAGATTCGTTTTGCTGGGGGAGGTCGGGCCTCTGGCCCAGCAGCTGCATGGCGTGATCTTCCTCGCGCTGTGTTTGAGGACCGAGCGTGCAGCCCCAGAGCTGGGAAAATACAAGGGGCCGTGCCACAACCGAGTGCAGTGAGCTGGGGGGGCAGAGGCAGTGGTATTTCCTGAAGAAGTGGGTCTCTGAGCAGGCTGGGTCTCTGGGACGAGATATTTGGGGTGACCTTCCTCGGGGGATCATATGCACACGTTGGCTTGTCTGAGCCATAGCGTGTCTCGGAGTCAGCCCGAGGTGCTGAATATTGCTGAGAGCCACTGGGAACCAGCAAATGCCTCCTCTACCCAAAAGAGGCAAACCCCTCTCTCCTCCAAGAGGTGAAGTTGTGACGATGGCCCCAGAGGCTCCGATATCCTCCACTGCTCATTTGCTTCGGGGCTCCCACGTCTTTTCCCTGAAGTTTTTCTCATCGCTAAACCTGGCTGCTTTGCAGATTTTTGCACCACGCGCTGCTCCGCCGGTGGCAGGCACCTTCCCACCCCGTAAATAACGTCCGTGGCGCGGGCGCCTTGGCCGCAGGCCAGGCCCGCTCGGCGTTGGTGACAGCGCGGTGACAAAGTGTTGCAGGACGGCAGGGGGGATGCGAACGGCTTATTAAAATTACCTCGGTGCCACTTAGCGTAATGCCTCAATGCCCAGCGCGGAGCAGGAGGCCGCAGCAATGGATGGGAAAGAGCTTTGATTTTGGGGAGCAGGAATTCGGCGCTGCTAAAGCACCCGCTTTTAGATGCACGTCTGTAAGAAAGCAGTGTCCGAATGCATGCATGCCAAATGCTGCTGCTTCCCTAGGTGGCATCCCCTAGATTTTGGGGTTCTGGAAGAAATTTGGGCTGCAATAGGTCAGGAGTAAAGGCTGCAAAAAGGAAAGGCAGAAAAAAAAGAACACGATCTTTGGATTAAAAGAAATATATATATGTGCGAAGTCAGGTGGAGGGCAGCAGCCTTAGAAATAAGCAGAGGGGACCTGGGTTAAAATCTCCTCCAAATYTCCAAAACAGAGAAGAGAAACTTTTTTTCCTCCCCGCTTTGATTATTCCCATTCAGAAGTTGCTTCAAGGTCTGGCCCATATTCTTAGCATCCTTAATAAATGCTGGTTTAATCCAGCAGCTTTTTCCTCGGTCTTGCAAGCCGTGTGTGCAGGGAGCTTTGGTCTTGCACCACATGGATAATGAGACTGGCTGCAAGGGGGGAGGAAGGTCATTTTGCAGGGGTAAAATAAGTCTCTCGTTATTCATGACAAAGGGAGAATTTTCTCTCTCTCTCTGCTCTTAATTGATTTTAGTAAATTTAACTGAAGGAGGAGGTAGAAATTGGCTTAGAGTTATTAAGCCAGGGTACTTAAAGATATATTAAATCTGCATRCTGGCTACTGTAAGAAAGGAGGAGACAAGCTTGTCAGGCATTTATTCCAAATGGCTTCTGCTCGGCACAGTCAAAGGGAAAATGCCAGGTTTTTACCGTGAACAAAGGCGATTTGAAAGAGTCTGCGGAAGGGTTTGGAGAAACCACGTTTGAGAAAGTCCCTTCTTTGAAGCAAAACAGCAAAGAGGTTGTTTTTTTTTTTTCTTTTCTCTTGGGTCTAAAGGCAGGAGGGGGAGATAAGACATTCCACCACTTACGCAAATGAGGGGGGAAAAAAAGGAAAAGTTTAAAAGAAGCGAGTTCTGATATTGTTGCAGCCTGTGGAGGACGGATAGCTTTCAGGGTGGCTGTTACATGCTGCTTATCACGGCGCTATATTCCCCGATTATGAGAAAAAGCAGAATCGTTAAAACGATGCAGTATATTGCCCGGCCCAGATACTGTTAGCAATGATTATATTAAAATAAGTGTTTCCTTGGAAGGCAATTGCCAGGAAGGAATAGTCGCAGYGATGCCAGCATGGGTATCCGACATGGGCCCACGTACGGTGCTGCCACGAGGGAATACTTCCCTTCAGCAGGGCATCAGCGTGTCCCTTCTGGCCCTGGACTGCTTTAAGTTGCTGAGGAGCCATATATATCTGATGTTTTTGATTTAAGGCATTCGGTTGGTTGCATTGGAATTCAGTAAAATTGTATTGAATTGGTTGTATTAGAAAATCACGCTCTCGGCTGAGCTGCAGAAAGTTTTATAAGTGTGTATATATGTTATATACCTGTCTTATAAGGCAGGTTTTGTATGAAGTTAAAGGTGTGTGATCAGCATGAAAAAATACATGTTTTATGCTTGTTTTAGTCTGAGGTTTGGTGGTGTAGCTAATGGTATAGCAGTATACTTAGAGCTTCCAAAGTGTGTTCTTGTATATAAAAAAATATATATATTTAAAATAAGCAATTAAAGGTGCCCTTGTTGGACACTTCTGATTATTTAAGCAACAGTTAAGGGAAGCAAGTTTTCTAGTGGGCATTGCGCTATCTAATACAGAGCATCCTTAAACCAGGTTGCAGTCGCACTACTCCAAAAATAGCATTCTCTCTGATGCGAATTTTCAGCCACTTGCCCAGCTCTGTAGCTGCTGGTGCAATGCTGGGTGACCCCATGCGGTCTTGGAGCCTGCTTTTATTTGCTCCCCTGGGTCTCCTCGCAAGATGGAGAGAGCAGTAACACATGGTAAATGCACTTTTTTGAAATGATTTTCTTTAATATTGGTTTAGTTTTCAGATGGATCAGTTCCCTGATCCAACTCAAAGCACTGCTACGTGATGTCAGTGCTGTCCATTCCCCTTTCCGAGGGCTCATGGATCTGCGTCGCATTGAAACACCATCAGCACATGAAACTCCCCTGCGGCAACTAAAAACTGAGCTCCTCAGTCCAAGGCAAATGCGTCCTAGTTGCCCGTATCTCTCCTGATCTTGCAGAAGACTCGGTCAGTGCAATCCTGTGGGTTTCTGAGATGGTTCCTGCAGGTACCAGTGAATCCCCATGAGCTACTTTCCGTGGGAGAGCATCCTTTTTTTCCTCCTTGTTAATGGTTCAAAAAGTCGTTTTATGGCAGGGTGATTTGCTTTAAATTGATGTGGTTTAAATTATGAATCTTAATCGCAGTTTAAAATAAGAAGGAAGCCTTAATTTAAGTGATTTGATTTTAATCGTGTCTTTCATTTACAATTCATAGCTATGTCCCAAGGTTGGTTCTCCTTGGTTGCTAGCTGTAAAACACGTAGATTTACAGCCAGCTTTTGCCTTTCAGCTTTATTTTCTCACCAGGGGGGCATGCTATGAAGATATCTGTTTAAGCTGTTATATGGGCTGTGACAGCCCTATTTTGATTTCTACCTTATGTATCTTTTAAATGTTTTTTTAGGTAATGAATAGTAATAATAATTCTGTGCTTATTGCAGACAATCACTCTTTACTTGTAGATGAAAAGCTCTGTTAAACTGACATATGCTTTTATAATTCCTTTAAAATACATCAGCTAATCAAGGTCCTGGATACCTAGCATATAAACTTTTCAATGTACTTTTGAGTTTAAAACTAAGCAATTTATTGAAAGAATCTCAAGCATCAATCTTAGAGAGAATTAGTGAGTCAAATGAATTGTTTCATGTCTCTTGAGGTTTTAAAATAAACAGGTGCCATTCTCTTAAAACTCACTTTTAGTGTTTAAAACAGTAAGAGGAAGCAATTCTATTTTTCAACCGCCAGTTCCCAGTTCTTGCAGCTTAGAATCAACCATTCCTGCAGCTGGTTGAATCTCTCTCCACTACCTGCAAAGGGAATTTAAATGGCTAGTTTAGATTTACATGCATAACTTTTGACCATCTAACTGAAGGCAGGAGAATACCATGCTTAGTGCCCAGGTACCCTGAATATCTTCACCCTGGTGTAGGCAGAACAGTGATTAACAGAGAGAAAAGTAAGATTTAGTGAGGCTTCCTTTAATTAGCTGCCCGGTTTCTGACTAGGATCCAAATCCAGTCGCATTTCGTGCTGGAAAATCCACATTCCCTGAGTGCAGTCGGTGTCTCAGCTGGTTTTAGACCTGGAACAATATTCTTAATATCATCTTTTGTGCTAGACCGTGAGTTTGGCATTTCAAAAATTGGGAGGAGACCCATAGTGGTCCATGGCAGTGCACGTGTACCCCTGGGGGGTACGGCTGGCTTAGAGCAATCCATCTCATGTCCCAGGAAAGCAAAGCAGCCTGGCAGGTCCTCGGTGGACCTCCATCCCTCCACACTGCATGCTCGTTATGGGGGTCTAGGGAATTCGGGGAACCATAAGCTCAATTCCCCCTGTTATTTCAAGAATAAAACGTTATTAATACACAATTCTGCAAAGCCTGGTGGAGCCTGGATCTCTTCACCCAGCCTGCTCAGATGCATCTCACCACTGCTGCTATAGGAGAACATTTTTTCTGACATTCCTGACAACTAAAACATTGCTGTTTCAGCAATGATTGCAAAACCCCCGTGTCTTGACGACTGACACATCCTTGCTGCAGTGTCTTGAGCTCCTCACCGTGGGATGCCCCTTTCAGAGGACATGTCTTCATTAGGCAGGTGGCTGCTGAGAGCGATCTTCACTGCCGAGATGACCGCAAACTTCCCCTGCAATTGCTGGTCCTGCCGTCCGTGCTGTGGGTGTACACGTTGCGGCTATCAGGGTGTCACCTCCACTGTGTAGAGGCATCTGCCTTTGCTAAGACACATCAATTAAGGCTGCCAGAGCTGTCTGATACATTGCAATCAGCCCTGTCTCAAGGTGGAGGATGCACTGACTTCTGCCAAGCACTAAATCTGCGTTTAGTCAGGCTAAGTCCCTCGTAGGTTGTTGGTAGGAGCAATATGCCGTGGTGGCCACCCTCCAGAGAAGTGCTGTCTTGGGTAGGTTTTCAAAGTCCAGCCTATAATTTACCATCTTGCCCAAAAGACCTTTTCCGTGGGGTTTTCTAATAGGGAGAAGGTTAGCATGAGGGTGAACTAGATGGGGAAGCAATACCTCGTGAGGGCAAGGATGGCCAATGATCCCACTGGTGTGGGCTACAGGACCGAGTAGAAAGCCTCTCGCCCATCACCATCCAGATGCCAAAATGTACCCTGGCAGCCTGTTTCTTGCCCGATGGGCTTCAAATGGCCTCCTCTGGTGGTGACCATCTTCCCTCCCAGCCTGTCCCTCCAGGATGGATGCTCTGCCCATCTCTGCCTCTTCTTGTAGGTGTCCTCTGGCTCCACGTCCCCTGTCTTGCCGTTCCTCTGAAGCATGGTTTTGACTGGTAGAAGGTGATTTAGGGTGGCTGAGCTGGGGAAAAAAAAGCTGTCCTTTGGGAAAAGGAAGCAGCACAACAAGAGGAAAGGGTGGACTGGTGGGAGGGAGTTGGCGAAAAGTGGGCACTTAAGGTCAGACCTGAAGAAAGAGAAGTAGAGGACCTAACTGGCAATATATACTTTCAGCAGTCAAATAATGTCACTTAGGAAGTGTTGGGGAGAGAAATGCAGAAACCCAAAGCGATGGAAGGAGGAGAGCTAAGGAAAGAGCTCCTTTTCTGTTAATCACAAGAAAAATCCAGCTCTTTTGTTCTCCCACCTATGAAGTTTGGCTGCTGGTAGCCAACAGCTGTGCAAGGTAAAACATTTGGGCTGAGGTTTTGGTGGTACAGCTCTCCCGCTTAGCCAGTCCCCGAGAGCAGGGCTCTCCTTCCACCGATCACGTTAAAAACAGCGGTTGCGTTGTCTAATCAGGACCTTTGAAACCAGCAAACCCGCGCAGCAGGCAGGCCTGACCGCGGTGGAGGTGGCGAGGAGCGCTGGAGTCCCTTGGCGCGCGCCTGTCCGGCCAGCAAGGAAACTCCGGGCTTTTCAGGAAACGGTGTGAACAACTCGATAGGCGTCGTTACGGGACCCGAGCTGCAGCGCAATGCTCATGGGAGGGAAGCGGGGGGGGACACAGAGAGCTGGTGCATTTTGGACGGCACCCAGCGTCGCAAAGCTCTCCCTGCTTGTGGTTATTGAGGTCCCACTGGATTTCCAACGAGAGCAGCAAGGCAAATCCCGCTCCGGTTGCCGCAGGGACAACTGCATTGCACTTTCACGGCTTCCCTTTTCGACTGTGCGTAGTATTTTTTCCGCACGATGAGCGTGGAGGCGTTTCCAGCCCTAACCTGCCAAACGCCTGCAGGATCCTACCCCAGAAGCAGCTGCGTCTCACTGCTTCCTTGCCAGGAGAAGCAGCAGAGCTACTTCTACATATCTCAGCTGCGGTTGCTCTTAGAAATACTCTTATACAGAAAAATCCCAGTGACAATTGCAATAAAACAACCCCCCCCCCCGAAAAGCCCCCAGACCCAGCAAAGGCTTCGGAAACCCCCCTTGCAGTCCAGAAGCCACGTAGCGCCCTGAGAGCTTGAGCAGAAATACTTCTGGGACAGCCATGCGAAAGGAATGCCAGCTATTTCGGGGCCGTATTTGTGTCTGAGCGGGAGGAATAGGGTTGCAGCGCTCTGCTTTGTCTTTCCGTGAGACGGTTTCGCGTGTCGCCGGGACGGCTCCGGTCTGATTAGGATGGGGCTCGCCTCGGGGGCCGCAGCGGCGCGGGGCCGTAAGCCGCTTTCCCCTCGAGCAGGGGCTGGGGGCTGCCCGCGAGCGCGGCCCAGCTGGCCTTTTAGGGAGGGTTTCCTCCTAATCCAGCTCAGGAGCAGTTTTTGGGGCAGGGGTTTATCTCTGTCTCGGCGGAGAAAACTGGCAGCCCGAGGCGCTGGGGGGCTGGCGGAAGGGCAGCGTTGGTAACGGCACTGCCTGAGCGGGGCAGCATCTGGGAAACCTCGGCCAGCGAATTGGCTTTGAAGCCATTTTTTTGGATAACGCTTTTATGATTCCACTTTTTTCTGTTTTTTTTTTCCTTATGTCCCCATCCTGAGGTCTGGCTCTTGGGGAGCTTGGGGAAGGGAAAGTGCACCGTGTGAGATGTTTCTGCAGAAACCTCTGCTTGCTCTGAACAGAGGCACGCATCCTGTCGAGCGACGGACGAGTGCAAGGGGTGCCAAGATTTTTACCTCTGCCCAAATCTGACCTGCTCGGAAGGAGCAGACCCTCACAGTCTGTCCCTGAAGTAGGTAAAGGTATTCCTCCCTCAAACTTATTTTACAGAGGGGAAAACTGCAGCAGAGACAGGACCTCGGATCTCTCAGCTCCTATTTTAAGCAACACGATTGCCATTCGCTGTGTAGGATGGATGCATGCAAGGTTCCCACGTTTCTCCCCCAAAAAAGGCAGGGAATAGCAAGGCTTGTTCAAGCAACTTGCTTCCACCTTGACCTCGAGGGACTTCCCCTAAATTTGAAGGGCTGCAAATTGTCCTTGTTCAATTTGTGGTTGTTACCCTGAAACTAAGAGTGGGGAAAAAAGAGCTGCAGGGCCGGGGGAAGAAGGTGCTCTCTCCTTGCTAATCTGGATTAGGACCGATGCATTTGTTTCGTAGCAATAAATATCAGCTTTTGGACCCAGCTGGAGCTGAGCCAGCTTCCCAGGGGCGAGTGTCTGTGCGTGCGCATGGCAGCGTGGGGTTTCACATGCTGCTGCTGGAGTTCGTCTCCGTCGCAGGTGTGTTCAGCCCTCCCTGCATCTGGGCCCTTGGTGGGATAGGGATTCACTCCTGCTTTTGTCCTGCTTTCACTCGGGAGAGTTGGTTCAAATATTTTGCTGTAGCGTGAAGGGACTTGGCCATCTGCTGCATCAGAAGCGTCGAAATGCAATGCCTGGCTTTTGGGGTAGACGTCCTAGTTCTTTGGCCTCTCTGCTGTGCAGAAGCTCGACAGATGAAGGATTCAGTGCTGTTATTTTGCATCATTTGAGCACTTCTGCCGCTCATCTGTGGTGCTGTGGCCCTCGTAGAGAGGCTGGGTGATGGAAGGAGCTGGTGATGGAAGGAGCTGGTGATGGATGGGCAGAGGTGCCCGTGCACTGGGTGACACCAGCTAAGAGGGGCCAGGAGCACGCTGGTCCCGGGGAGCAGTGGCCAGAGGAGACAGGTTTGGCCGGCGGCACACAAACAGGGCATTGTTTCGTATTCCCAGGCCCTGGAGAATTACAGAGCAACGTGTGGGTCTGGGCTTTATCAGATGCAGTTGGACAAACCAGCTCAGCTACAAGAAAGGGAGACTCGAGCTCCCAGCCGCGCCCTGGAGGTCAAGTCCCAGCTTCCGCAGAGCTCTGAAATTGTTTCTCCCCTCCTTCCTCCCGTAGCTTACGGCCGCTTCCAGATGTGAATGCAAGGAAAACAACTGACCGACTTTGGGAGAGGCCATTCTCACGATTATATGTCCCCAGCCGCCTACCGCTTCGGTCAGAGCGGGGCTCGCAGGCAGGAGAACAGGCCTGTGACCTGCTGTGGCAAGTCACCACCTTGTCTCAGCCGACACCGTCCTCCTCCTGCTTTGTCCTGGCAGGAGCAATCTCCTCTTCTCTGGGCTCTGTTTCCTTCTCTCTCTTCTTCTGGTTTCTGAGGTTAGGCAGGAAGTCATTCTAGGTAGAAACCTTTTCATGGTGCTGAACTGCAGCCATCTAAAAGGGGTTCTGAGGTCTGTTTGGACAGCCAGGCCTTACAGCAATGTTCTTGCTAATTTTTAACTCCTTAAAGCAATAATACAATGACTGATTACCAAGCGAGATATCAATAAGCACTGATAGAAGTTGCCACCTGCTTTTGATGCCTCAGTTCTTTTTTTGTCTGCACGGGTAGCACAACCAAGCCCTGATTCCTGAGAGCTGCTCTGGTTGGAGTCGAGGAGTATTTTGCCCAGATGATAATTTCCAGGGAGGTCTGCGTGGGATGGGGCTCAGGACGATGGAGACATCTCTCTGGATGGAGGAGCATGAGCTGCTTCTCCGAATGTGGATCTGAAGTGTGTGGGTGTTCTCCAGTTGTCCACTCCTTGCCATGCTGGAGCCAGGGATGCTGTTTTCCTTGTATCTCATAAAATAGGGTAGTTTTTGAAGGAAAGACATGCTTTGATTCGGCAGTGATCGCTTGCAAACGTAATGTAGCATCAGCCGTCACTGGCGTAGCACAGCCCCGACCTATGGCTGTATTTGCCCTCCTGCTCCCTCCCCACACCCACTCCCAAGTCCAGGATTACGACCAGTAGCACCCGCTGAATCCCAGTCCAATGTCCTCTCTGTCACTCTTCTGCCCTGCTAATGACCATCTTGGGTCCCATCGTGGACCCAAACTGCAGTCTCTACCCTCTCCTCCCATCTCTAACCCCGCTGCGATTCCAGCTCTTTTTTCTAAAGGAAATGTGCAAGCTCATGTGTCAGAGTTTCACTGATGTGTCAGAGTTTTGCTGCTCTGCTAAAAATAGGATCCAGTCTCCATTGTCTCAGGAGCAGAATAGTTTTAATATTATCGTCAAGCCCAGCCCCGCGTCCCCCTTCTGCGTCCAGTCTGTGACACAGAGCTGCCGGTCACATCCCAGGGCCCATTCCGAGGTGGGAGCCCAGCAAGGAGTTTGCAGACCTTCGAAAGGTCTTCCGTAGGAGAAGGAGGAGGATGATGAATGGCAGGGAGGGGATGCGGCTCCATCTTCCTTCCTGCTTCCTTTGACCACCAGACGCTGCCGTGCCACGTCGCAGCCAGAAGGGAGAAGGATTTCGAGGGCAGGGAGAGGTCAGCAGAGCTCTGAGCTCCGGACCAGCCACAGACAGGGGTCTTTTCCTTCCACCCCACCCCGGGCGCAGTGCTGCAAGCTCTCCTTTCCGCAAGATGCCACTCAGCATTTTCCTCCCTAACCAGTGAATCTCTTTTCATGCCCCAAACCACCACTACCTACCTGTCCAAGAACCACTTCTGAGCTTTTCAGGAGCTGAACGTGGCCATTGTTGCATGTTATATTTGTATTACATTCCTTGCTGAAATTTCTCAGCACAAAACCATGCCATTTAGACGTGTTGCTTGACTGTAGCCTGCTTGCACTGAGCTCCCCTCAGCTCGCATCTAGGCTTCCCTCAGCTGAGTGCTCCTGCAGCGTAGGAACCAGGACTGCAGCCTTCACCGGTTGCTGAACAAAGATATTTCGAGCCTTGAAACCACTGGGCACTTCTACTCTAGACATTTCTTACTGTTATTGCAACTCTGACAAAAAGATCATCCTATAGAGAGTGAATACAGCTGCCCTAGGGGACTCCCCAGGATAAATGCTGTTTAGTGCGGTTAGGTTCCCATCTCCATTAAGCCCACAATTTTTTTCCTGCCCGTGATTTGTCTGTCTTAAAGCAGATTAATCTTCTTTTTTTCTGCCTGGGCCCAGCTGAGCAGGAACGCTGGGCGTATGTTTACCGCGGCTGGTGTCCCAGCCCTAAAGCATAGCAGCCGCTTCTTTTGAAGAACATACAAAGCAAGGAAGAGGAGCGATTGTTTGGGAGGAAACTGAACCATAATGTAATAGACTCCTGTGGGGATTAGTATTAGTAATTATTTGTATTGCTGTGGCACCTAACCAAGATTGGGGCCCCGGGTAGCAAGGTGGACCGGCACGTAAATGAAGACGGCTCCTCTACACAAAATCCATCACCTCCCACATGTACAGACCGGGCACGGGGAGAGGCTAAGAAATTTATCCAGGGTCATTTTGGGAGGCTGTGGCAAAGGAAGGATTTAAGTCAGCATACAGTCCCTAAAAGAGCATCCTTCCTCTTAGGAGGGAAGAGTGTTTTTAAACTTGTGCTGCTCAAAACTACATGTGAGAGGCCACTGGAAAATAAATATACTGCGTTGAAGCATCCTGTATTGGGACAGCATTGGGAAAGGTCATCTCTTACCGTCTGTGCCTTTCATCAGCGATTCCTGTGATTATGTGTATTATTTTAAGGAGGGGAAGCACAAGAACTGTTGAATTTGAAGAACAGAAGCTCTTCAGATGGAGATTTAGTCCCAACGTTCTTTAAAAGAAAAAAAAAAAGAGAGGGAAAAAAAAAAGGAGTTAAAATGGATTTTTTTTCTGTAAAACCTACTGTTTCAGGAGAGTAAAATAATGAGGCAATTATGAATTTGCCAACAATAGAGAAGTTGATCTGATTACACAGATTTAAAGCCAGATCGTCACTGGGGCCATTTGGTGGGAAAGCGAGTCTGTGCCAGACGGGCTTTAAATAGTTTTGAATAGGAGGGAGGGTTAGCCGTGTCCTTCCCTTCCTTGGCTCTCCCCACCTAAAGAATAGTACGGAGCCTCCTGCCAAGAGCGCCGTGTCCAGTCCATGCCCGAAGGCTCGACGCGCCTGCGCTGCTGTATAAATATATGTGCATGCGTACGTATACGCGTGGGTATATATAGAGCTCAGCCTGATCCGGGAAGCCCCCACCCTGAGGTGCGGAGCCAAAGACCAAAAAAATAAAAAGAAGTGGGACTTGAAATAGCAGCGACACAAAGGACTGCGAGGAAACGCGGAGCCCTCCGTGCAGCGTGAGCAGGAAACGGCCAGGCTGCTGGCCCCGTCGCAGGCGCTACCCGAGGTCACAGGGGACCGAGCACGGCGAAGGGCTCGATCCTGCCCTCTGGCCAGGCTCCAGTCCGTGGCTGAGGGGTGGTGGTGGCAGCTTTTGTGTCAGTGGAGTGCCTTTTGCCCAAATAGTGCAAGTTTGCAGGTGCCCTAAAAGGTCTCTGCTGGAGGAGCCCATCCCCAGTGAGAGCCTGAATGAGCAGAGAAAGCAGGTAGCACTGAAGAGTGGGTATTTAACTGGGAATTGCCAAAATATTACTGATGGATGCTTGAGATGGTCACCCACCTCATGTGGGCTCCATCACCTGGCATCATCCATGGCTTTATTAGCCACCTGACCTCGCAGCATCCTTCACTACCCTGGAGTCTCAGCAGCCTGAGGAGGGTCTGCTGGACCAGCCCCGATGTGCCGTGGTGGGCGATGGAGCCGTCGCTGTTGGGTCCGCGGTGGGTGACGTGCCGGCAGCGCGCTGCACTGATTTACACCAGCCTGCCCCCGACCCGAGGTTTTCCCGTGAAAAACGGCCAGGCTTGCCGGGCAGGGGGGAGGCTCCTGACCACGAGGAGGTTAAAAACAAAGCCGCCGGCATCCCTGTGCGAGTGTGGGCGGGCAGACGGGCGGCAGCGCTGAGGGCGTAAATTTGGGCTGACCCCGTGAGTCATCAAAGGCGCTGGGCGTACAAAGGAGGGTGAGGCTCCGGGTCTTACCACCTCCTGGCGATCGCTTTTGCACTGACACATGACCTTCCTTTTGGCCCCGGGGTGGGCAAGCACCCTCTGGGTCCTGCCCTCTCCTCCCATCCCAAGTGAGATCCCACCAGGGCTTGCTGCCTCTGGCTGTTACCTCTTCGCCGAAAGCCTTGGAGCCCCTTCGGTGGGAGTTTCCCTCCCATGACGGATCTTCTCGCCTTTTCCTTGGCCATGGCAAGCAGTTGGGAGCTGTGACGGGAAAGTCTGTTCCCAGGAGGGTGATTCCTGCTATAAATCTTAGTGGGGAGGCAAGGAGGAAAGGGAGGTACAAAGAAGCGGACACCAGTGGAGGGACTTTGGTTTGCAACACCACGGTGGTGGTGTGTGCTAGGATAAACTGACCTTTTGGTCCCCTGTGCCCATTTTTTTCTTTGCATTGGAGCTACCTGTGACCAGGCTGGGATCTCTTATTTCTTCAGGTTTAAGGTCTCTCTTCTCATTTTCTGCCTCTCAGGGCTACAGCTCTGACCTTCGCCTTGCTGGGCCTCCAGTAAATTCTCTGTGGGCTCCTTTTTGCCCTTCACTGCTCTGATTTCTGGACATCAGGTTGGTGAAGCCTTCTGTGCCTGTTGGCAACTCCTGTTTATCTGGAAGTAGAATGGAAGTGGGACCTGCCTCATCTGACCTGAGACATCCAGAAAGTGCGAATTCTCCACTTTGTGGACTTCGACTGTCAGTGGAGAGACGCTGGCGTGTCCAGAGGGCGATTTGCCCTGTCCAAAGATGGATCTGCTTCAAATGAATAGAGTCATCCTCCGGAGATGCTGGTCTCTCTCCACTGACTACAGAAGATGCCTAGGTGACTAGCTGAGATCCTCGGTTTAGACAGCACAAGTTTGGGGATCTGATCACTGCTGCTAATGCCCGTCCTAATGGCCTTGTGTCTCCCGTGGTCCAGCTTGTCGGGCTCCGAGGTCTCAGAGAAGCCAATAGTCCCTACTTCTGCTCTTGGGTTAACTCCTTCCTTTTTGGAAGAGCCCCCACCACAACGGAGTGATGTGTGGTTAGGACAGGCAGAGAGAAGGGGGGTAAACTAAATACGTCCGTTCCCTCAGCGAGCTGTTGCAGCTCTGCATTCCTCCCTCCCACTTGACATTTGGGATGAGGACGGGTGCCAGCAGGCAGGGCGCTCCCAAGCTGGCCTCTGCACTCCCACCTGCCAACGTCACCAGCCAGCGCAGGCGTGGGCCACGGCTCAAGGTGCCTCGTTGCAAGAGTTAGCACAATCCTCACAAAAAGTGGGAGGTTTTGGCTGCAAAACCTACCCGCCAGGAAGGCTGTGCATTTGGGACCCTCGGCTCTTACAGTGGGTGGCTAGGCACATAGCTGATGCAAGACGATGAGTGACATTAGATGAGACAACTCTCCCCAGGTGCCACGCAGCTGGCAGAGGTTCAGCCAGCAGGAGAAGTAGCTCAGGGCCAGCTCCTTCCCTGCACTGCTGGGATTGCACCGAGTATGAACCTGGCCAGCTGGAGGGGAGTGAATTTGGCTGCCAGACAGGAGCAAGGCTGCTTCTCGCTTGGGACATGCAAGCCCACCTCCTCTGAGATGCTGGCCTTAGCAGCAAGGAGCCTGGTCCTGCGTGAGTTCGGTTTCAGTGCCAAACGCAAAATCTGGGAGCTTGTTTACGTGGGGACCATCACCAGCTTTCTCCGGAATTAACTTTCTTAAACTGTATCAGCTCCCCTGTGCTGGCTTTCAGAACTAAGGAGACTTTCATTTGATTTCACCCACTTCATTTCAGCTGAATTGAATGAGGGCTGATTTAAAGCCGAACAAGAGTCACCACCTGGCGAGTTGTGTGCACTTTAACTAATCCACTTTGGAATCACACCTTCCGTTAATTTGCAATTAATTTTCCTGAGTACCTCTGTGTAGACAAGCCATCAGGCTGAGTAAAAATCAGCTCCCTGCTTGATGGCTCCTGTCCTCACTCCTTTCCACGTTGTCTGTAGCAGTCCTCCAGGAAAAGCTGGGCAGAGATGATTCATCCTTCTGGGCTGAAAAGCACGGAGAGGGACTTCTGCTCTGCCTAGATGCATAAATCTGTCCTCGCGCGGTGCGAGGCAATTCTGCAGCAGGGCTGGAGAAAGGAGGTCAGCTCTCCAGGAGGGGCTGGTTTGATGTGACAGATCAGCCCTCAGTGGCAAACTGGTGGCTTCAGCCAAGCAGTTCTTAGCATTGGCTTCCTTGAAAGTCTCCTTCCCACCACCCTGCTGCTGGCTATGTAGTCCGTGCTGCTGAAATCAATTTGTGGGTCAGCCTTCAACCCTCACTGGGAAGGAGGTGGTGAAGTTAACAATCTCCCTGAGGAGTCAAGGTGACATTACCAACTCTGATAGTCCTATCCAGGCTCTCAGTCCTTCTTAGGGACCTGAGATTCCTCTCAAGACTCAGAGGAATCTGCGCTTTTAATATATTTTCTTTTTTAGGAGAACAAGCTTGTAGACTAAAGCATGAAAGAGTATCCTAATGGCTTACAACCTGGAAGTTATATAAGAAGAATCCCAAATGTTCTATAAAAATACATACATATATTTATATATATCCTGTGGATTTAAGGCATTCTTATGACTTTCAGTGTGACTTTGATTCATGGCCACTGTTTAGAGCCAAAGGTAGTTGGACTTTGCCTTGCTGCCAAGACACTTTCATGGCCCATTTCTCAATGTAAAGCTTGAGTCTCTTCCAAGAGTCCCTAGATGACTCTTGCAGAAACAGAGGGGATTCAGTGCTAAATATACCAGACATCACGTCCTTTGGCCACTGGCTTCAGGTGGAAAACTCCTCAAGGGCTTGTTTGCAGGAGGGAGACTGATGCTAGCTTGGAAAGGGAGTGTGTTGTACTGCCACAAATTTTACTTCAAAGAAGTGAGGTAGTCGCGCGATAACTCTGTCCTTGCTAATGGTGTAAAGGAGGCCTGAGAAGGATATGAGCGTGGCTATGCGCTGAGCTTCGGAGGGTCTGGTCAAGCAGGGAAGTGCTTTTTTTTGGCTTGCACTCCCAGCATTTCCGCTTCAGCAGCTCCGCTACCGTTTCCTGAGCGATGAGAGGGTTTATGTTTGGGCTGTGAAGAGTCCCTGGTTCATTTTGCAGCCTGGGAACGATGTGGGATTGGAGCCGGGTCCGTTCCAAGTCCCATCAACACCCAGCGGAAAGAGGCTCGGTGGTGAAAAATAGCTGGGGGTAGAATGGAAAGGGATGTGCATGTGTGTATGTGAGTCTGTTCGCCTCCTTGACAACATCATGCAAAAGGATTTTGGAGCCTTCATTTTCCACACTGGTCTTCCTGTCTCTTTTTTATTATTTTTCCCCTTTCCCTTCACTTCTCAGAGAGCTACAGACTGTCCATGGGAAGAGCCATGGAAACACAATCATTAATATGAGGTCCTGTGTTTATCCATGAGAGAGGCTGGATTAGAGCCTGCTCCCATCACCAGCGTCCCTCACCTCTGGCCTGGAGTTGGCCATGCAGATGACGCTGCCTGGGATGGGCCAGGTGGTCCAGGTCTATATGGGTGAAAGATGTCACAGCCCAATCACAATATCTTGGCAATAAACAGTCCTCAAGAAGAAATTCAGGAGAAATCCAAGCTTGGCATGAAAGACAATTCAATGATACTTTTTTGAGAGGTGGAGGTAAGAGATGGGGTTGTGTCTAGTCTAGAGGAGCCAAAATAGACCCGTACACATGTATGTTGAAGTAAGCGTGCATCCTCTGCACACAGAGCAGCTTCGGTCTGACCAGGCCTCCTGGCTGCCCACCTCGTGGTGAGGAGGGAAACAGGTCAGGAGGGCAAAACCCACCTGGAGCTACCCCAGCAGAGTTTGTGAAGTGGTAGATTTGGTGCACGGAAAAGGAGGCTTCGTCTCAGACTGTCCCTGGCAGCTCTTTCTTTGGGTTCCCCTCCTATGAACTTGCAGGGATGAGGAGTGCTGAAGTACTTCTGCTCCCTAAAATCTACTGTCTGTTCACTAATTGGCCTCAGTACAGCAAATTAACCCATTTCTGCCTCCCCAGATGGGCCATTTAGAGGGGCCAAGGAGGAGAGGAGGAGAGATGCTGGGGTTGCCCAGGGTTCATGGGTTAAAGTGCTGCACCACGGACAGATTTACGTCAGTGAAAAACTAATTGACCTAAAGTTTCCAAAAGTCCTGGAAGTTGTAAAGTGAAGTGCTCTTCTCCTCCAGAAGACCAAATATCTCTTTGCACACTGAAGAGGAACGTGTCTGAGCAGGGAGATGTGCCTTGGGATGATTATTTTTAATAGTTTGTCACACTTCCAAGTGAAACAACAGACGAGCTGAGCTGGCTCAAATACTTGCAGAAAGGGCTGATTGGGAATTTGTTAATGAAGCAGGTCTCTCATCAGAAAATGCCAGTTCATCAGAACCTGAGTTTTGGGGATGAGTGTAGCAATTGTGGCAGGAAAGCCATCTCAGGCTTTCGCTGGGTTTCTTGGTCAAACCCAAGAAGCTTTAACTGTAGCAGTTTATCTGCAATGTGGAACGGTGTTTTCTTTTCCCAAACAGGCGGATTGGCTATTAGACTGTACAATCTGCTCCTCATACCCCAAAAGGCTGTCTTGTGAGTAAAATAAAGTGAGGCAGATATAACAGGAGGGACTGAGCAGCAGAAGCCTCAGACCTGGCGCCGTGAGATTCTGAATTGCTTCCATCAGGTGCAACAGGGGCAACTGAAAGAGTTTTTCCTAGTCTGGATTAAAGCGGGGCAGTTTTTGGCTCATCTAGGGGCATGAGTGACCATAATATCCTTCAGCCTGCTAATAGACCTCAGGATGATGTTAAGGTGCTGCTGGGACATGCCCAACGTCTCCAGTTGAGGGGTATAGCCAGGCTGGCGGTGCAGAGCGGGAAGCCCCCGGACACTCCTGTCCATCTGGACAGACGTGATAAGAGCAAAACCCTTCAGGGCTTGAAGCTCATCGTTGTTTTTTCCCTCGGTGTACAGCAAATAAGTGCTTATCAGGTAAGTCCTTCTGCATAGAGGCTTTGGGCAGACTGCGGCTCTGGGTTCGTTTCATTTGATAGTGGAGGAAAGGACCCTTGTCGGTGTTACTGTCTCCATTTCTGTCACCCACATGCAAGATCAGCACCAAACTGAAAGCTTTTATCAATCAAGCCTCCTTGCAGCAGGGGACAAGGAGGTTCCCTGCTGAAAACAAGCTCAGTGGCTTTAAATCAGGGCCCAGACATACTCGTTTCCTTCCCAAGAGATACTATAGCTCTCACTAGATCCAGCTGTCAGGTCTCATCTTTAATGTTTTACAGTGCAATTCTCTCAAGACTATGCTACAGCAGTTTTTTTTTTTTAATTATTATTCTGACAGAGTTTGGGAGAGGATAGAGATGCCTGCGTTGGAAAGTTGGACTGATGGGTTAGGGTCCCAAAAGCGTGCTGACACTGACTGTCAGACCTTTCCGCCTGTTCTCCCACAGAAAGCCAAGTTTGTCGTTGACCTGGGTGAAACCATTTCGTAACGGTGGTGGTGAAATTGGCAGCAAAGGGGCTGGGTAATGCCAAGATGAAAGTGTACCTTGTGACGCGGAGAAGCTCGAATTGCAAGGGTGACAAGTGACAGATGAGTACACGTGCGTCCGCAGCACGGCTCGGGTCACGGCTTTCGCCAAAATCTCAGAAGGTAGCTCAGGAGGACGGTGCTCTTTGGACCTGTCTTTCTCTAAGCAGGAGTAAGGGAAAGAGCCTGTCCACAAGGGAAATCTGAAAACGCTGTGAGATGATAGTTGGCTCTAGTAGCCCAGCTTGGTTCCAGTATAAATAATTGTATTTTGTGCTGTTCTGCCAATCTGGTCTCCCTGGTCCTAATGGTCCACCCTAGAGGTGGCCCCTCGCAAAGGCCACCGCTGGGTCCTCAGCCTCCCTTTTCCTTTTGACAAACTCAACCCCTGGCCCTTACTGGATCAGGAAAGGCTGAGAACAGGGAGGCGGATAGGAACTGGCTCATATCCCCTCCTCTTCCTTGGGTCGCTTGGTCTCCCGGGGTTTCTCATCCCGTCTTGGGAGGAGCAGGAGCCGGCTTTGAGCTGGGCTCAGCCCGCTGGCCCGCCAGCGTGGGGCGTGTCACCCACCGTTTCCGAAGTTATTCTTTTGGGTTTCCTTTTCTCACTATTAATAGATTTTTAGCCAATCTGAGCTGTTTCAACAAGGTGGTCAGGGTTGGTGGGGGCGTTACAGAAATAGGAAACGGGAAGCTCTCAGGCAGGGAATTAATTTAACAACAGGAGCTGCGTGGAGAGGCAGCGGCTGCGGGTGGGATGTGAGGAGGAGGCACAGGACGTGTCCTTTCGTTTTGCATTTTGCACTAATGCGTTTCTTTTTTTTCGTGCTCAAAGCTGTGGCCTTTCCAAATAATCTACTTCCCCCTCAGCATCTTTCCCAACCTGCAAACTCCCTTGTGTCCACACTGCAAAGAGGGTCAAAGTGGTCCAGAGCATCGCGTAGCGGCATGCTGGAAACTGGCCCTTAACTGATGGTGGAGCAAACTCCATTGGCACAAAACACCACGCGTTTCCTTGTACATTTTCGGTCTTTTCACATCACAGCAGCTCCTAATCAGGACGTTTCTCCTCCAGCCCTGGCCAGGAGGAGCCCCAGAGCAGTGGGAATGGAAAGCAGCACTTCCAGGCTCCCAAACCCTGCTCCTTTGGCGAGACCGGCCCATCTTTGTAGCTAGTGATCGGGGAAAGCTCTCACCCCCCTGGGGCTCTCCCCATCACAGAGACACTGTATCATCGCAGATGTAGTCATGGATTACACATATCCGGAAATGAAATCATGTTTTTGCAGCGTACTCATTTCCTCCGGGCTATTTGGCCTCTGCGTGCATGGATGCATGCGTGGAAGGCTTGCCTGCTCCTCCTGGGGATATATGTATGTGTATATGTGTATATACATATGTGTGTGTGTGTGTGTGTATATATATATATGTTTATCGGGCAGCTCTACCCTGCTCCCCACTAAGATATGCAAGGATTTGGGGGGTTTGGGTCACACATGCAAGAGGAGAGGTGCAGACCCAGGTATTAGATGCGTTGCGACCTGTTAGTGCTAAAACACTTCCCCAAGTCCGGCAGCAAGAGCGTCTCGCTGGGAGACACACTAGCTGGTGTGTTATGCTATTCTTCCGTAACATGAAGAATTGATGATGGTCCAAAAAGTGAAACCGAATAGCTGGTCCTGCCCTGCCGAAACTCGGGCAGGAAGGTCAGAGGCAGGTAATTTCTTCTGCGTTCTTGAAAACAGGGTGAGGGCCCCTGGCTGGAATCCAAGTGAACTTTCCCTTTCAGGTTTTTAGAAATAATCTCTTCCTGGTAAGGGGGGGGTGACGTTGGGGACTTGGTGGAATTCCCCTCCGTTCTCCTTTTCTCTCTTAGCTTGCGTTAAATCCTTTTATCTTCGGGGCTCAGGGTGTGAGAGGGTCATTCTTTCGCTGCCGAAGGAAATACTCTATCTTCTGTGAGTAATCTGGATGTTAAAGGGGCACCGAACATAATCTTGTCCTATCTGTCTTTTCTTACTGTCGATCTGTGCTTTGCAGGGTTTTTCTCTTCTCTTTAGACCAGATCCTTTTCAAGTCTTTTGTTGAGGATAGTCATCAGGCAATATTGGCTATCGGCCCAGGGAAATGGGGGCTCATTACCAACTATTACCGCCGGGTCCACTGCAGAGATTTGGAATGGGCGGCCAGTCAGGGAGGAAGAGATTAAAAAAACAGTTCTCCGGAGTTTGAAAGAGATATGGCATGTGTGAAAGGAAAACAGCGACTCCTGGCCTTGCAATGCTCTCGCTGTTTATTTTGCAAGTGTTTCTGCTTTGAAATTAGGTATTTGTTAGGCCCTCGAAAACAAGAACAATGAGTTTGCATAAGCCAGGGCTTCTGTTGGAGGTGGCACTGCTACACACCAAAGATGTAGTTCATTCTTCTCCAATCTAGAAAAGTATTTTCTAAGGCTGTAGTGAGACAGAATCTCTGGGCAAACTGCTACTATTAAGCCCAAAGCAATAAAACTGCCGAAAAGCGTCCACCCCAGAGACCTCAGCCGTGTCTGGCTCGTTGTGAATGGGAGAATAGTTTAATTCAGCAGTGTCCTGGCATAGGAAGTTGCCTGCCACATCTGGGCAGCAGAGACACGTTTCGCCATCAGATGGGTGGCCAAAAACCTGGGGGACAGATCTGGGGATATGGCCATGGATTCTCCGTGGGAGGATTCAGCCGGTGGCTGATCTTCTCTCCCCTGGCCGTGGCCGTGGCTGGTGGCATGACAGCCACGCTGTCTGCGTTGCGGGAAGAGCCCGAGGTCAGACCCATGCTATTTTGGGAGGGAGGAGTGTCAGGTTTGCAGACTGCCTGGATTTCTCCTTCCCGTGATCATCCCTGTGGCTGCCACCCACCACTTCCACTGCATTTCAGCAGGGCAAAATAATTCTTCAAAATTACCTGCTTTGAGGCAAACAGTGGAAGAAGAAAGGGGGAAAGGGAAAAATCTGGTAGCAGCCAGAGCTGAGCAAAGCCAGGATGGAGGTTAGCAAAGAAATGTCTCCTTCAGATCAATTTGGGGAAGGGAGAGTTTTTACATAAGGCTCCTCAGTGGTACCGTCCAGCCCATTGAAGCAACAGTGGGTTTATGGGGAAGGAGCAGTGTGATAAAGTGTTTTCTGGCTGAGATCATTTGTGGTGCTGCTTGCCAGAGAGACATAAGTCATACCCTCCAAAATTTCCACCACTGTAGAATTTAGCATCACCCGACCTAGGCCTGGCCCGTGTAGTAGGATGGACAGTGTCCTACATATCCACGTGGTTGGCACCCACTGAACGCGTCCATTCTTCCATACACCCCCGTTGGTGGTGACTCACCCATCCCAAAGCAGGAGGGCGGACTGGCTCCTCAGGTTGCTTATAGGCCACTTAAATCCCTGGGCATGGTTTAAAGACGAAGAATAAATTGATGTTTTAAGATCTCTCAACCTTAGCAGAAGAGGTGCACAAAGCAAGAGTGAAAGCAGAGATGTGGAAAGCTAAATGAATAGTAAGTTTTGTGGGCATCAATTCAAATCTCAGTTCTTCTGCTAGTTGCTTTTTCGGGGTGCATGTCCCCGTGTCCCTTGAAGGAGGACCTGCTACCCACCTCAGCTGGGGCGAGCCTGGAGGATCACACAGGCTTCCTCCATCAGTGGAGGGACCCCTTGCTTTGGGCATTTTCACCTGATAGTTGCTACAAACTGCCTGGTGCAAAAGCACTTTGGTAGCTGTGCTGATCTCAGAGCTCCCCAGGGTGGGATGGATGAAGCGCTGAGGCCGGGCCCCTCTTTTCCCGGCTCGCAGGATCCCAGCTGGCCACTGGGGCTGGCCCAGAGCCGAGGCACTGACCTGCCCCTTTCTCCTTTGGATCGAGTTGAGTCAAATTGTCTTTTCCATGTTTCCTTCAGCGAGCGCGTGCTTCCTGCCCCTCTGGGCCGGGGCTTTGGGGGATGCAGAGGAAGTGACAGCAGTGGGGTTATTTCCACCTTCCTTCCTATCCTTTCTTTATTTACATTTCTTTTATCTTCTTTCTACCTTTAGAGGTTGCTTTTTCTTGGTTTACTTGCTGTCAAGACTCCTGACAAACCTTTACATCCCTATTTATGGGATTGATCCCTTTTTTGACTAGATAGCTGGTTTCTAGCTTGTAGCAACCATCACTGAGGATTCAGACCATCTAAGGAGAAAGAAGACTACAACTTGATTGACACCTGCTAGGTGCCCATACCTTATCTTACGCTCATGTTTTGCTTCCTCACCTCTCCTCGTTCAGACAGTAACTGGTTTAATAAGAAATGTGACTTCTCTCCACACTCTTTTCCCACAGATGTGGTGGAGATGTTTTTTTCTTGCAAGTCCAGGGTTTCTTCAAGTAATCCACCCTGCTGGTTTTAGTTAAACTCATTAGTCACCATATCTTTCGGATCATGTAGCTGAAAACTCACCAGGTGCCCTCACATCTTAACAGTGGTGACAGAAACAGCTGGCAGCTGGCAGGGAACTAGGAGTAGAAAATATTTTGGGGAATGGGTGTCTGCGTGCCTTTTCTCTCATCTCTGAGTTTGCCTATTCGGACGCCCATCCCTGCCAGCGCAGAACCCAGCCGTAGCCCTCCAACCTCCTCCAAAGCCACCCCAAACCCAGGCAGCTCCCAAGGGTCCCCTGGTGACCCGACGCCTCACCCAGCCTCCCCACCGCAAATCCTGCTCCCAGGTCCTGTCTCTAACATGCCTCCACCTCCCGGATCCAGGCCTGGCAGCGCTGATCCGGGTCGGGTTTCCTCGGTTGAAGCCAAGCTGATAGTCTCAGAAACTCTCGTTTTCATCAGATCTTTGAAGCACAACCAGTGCGAATAAACAAGAGCTGTGAGAGCAAGTGCTTCGCCAGTCCGCCACCATGAGAAAACAAAGCAGAGTTCAGGAGAGCTCTGAATCAAATGCCTACAGCTAAAAGTTTCACCGGCTGAAACTGGGAAGTTTCACTCCTATTTTGGAGGGGCAAAAAAATGGCCTTCTTCTGCATGGTCATCAAGTGGAACACCCCCCCCCCCAATCAGATTTTTTAATTCTTTTTTACTCCAGATAAATCTACTGATGAAGTGACTTAGTGCAGCCTGTGGTTTTTCAAAGGTGAAAAATTTGTCAAACCTTTCTGGGGCGAATTTGAGCAAAGAGCCCAGGGCTGGTGGTTACCATGTGCAATGCAGAAAAATGATCTCAGTGGCAACTGAGGGAGCTCCTGCAATGATCAGAAACAAAAAAATGAACCCAAATTCTATGTGCAGTCTCGTAATGAATGCACCACATTTTATCGTTGTGGCATGTCGCAGAGCTCGCGGCTCTTGGAGAGCTCTCTTTTCTCAGGCAAACCATCCTTTGGCCACTTACCTCACTGAGAAACAGCCTCATAATTTGAGAATTTAAAGTATTTTTCAGAAATCAACTGCCAGTCCCACAGATCTCTCTGTGACTGATAATGTGAGATAACCGAGCAACAGCCAACCCCTGGCAGGGCTCTCTGTATTGAGCCTGAGCTCTTTTCCCACTGAGGTAATGTCAGCTCTCAGTAAAATGCTTCATGGATTGCCTCAAAAACAAATAAGCCATGATAAAAGCAGCATTTCTAAGGGATGTTTCAGACTGTGTGAATGCAGGGTAAAGTCCACAGAAGAGCACGTGGGAATTTTGCGGTTAAGGTTGTGCTTTGATAACAGCGTTAGGGATTTGTGTGGGCAATGTAGATTGGAGCCCTTCGTTTCCCTGTCTTGGTTCTCCGTTTCTTACCTAAAGGAATCTTTTGATTTTTTTTTTTAAGATTTGTCTGTGAAAGTGAACACTGACTTTAAGCATTTTTATGCAAATTCCTCCATCTTTTCAGAATAGTAAAAAAAAAAAAAAAATCAGCTAAGCAAACAAGCAGTCATGATTTGGTGATAATATTTGCAATGGAAAGTTGATTTGAACGTCCTTGAAATTAAAATAATGGAGCTACAAGTAAGTGCAAAACCTGTCCAGTGTTGAACTAATGTTTCAGAACAAAGAGAATAAATATCATTTCCATAGTTTACCCAACAGGTACATAGTTTGACTCTGTGAATTTATGTGAATGTGCCTTTTTGTGACTTTTTTTGTAGCAATCATCTGAGTTTGGGAGGAAAAAAAAACACCCTAAATAAAAAAAAAAAAATGAAAGCAATTAAAGAAAGAAAGCTGGAGCTTGCAAAAAGAAAGTAACTTTCAAAATGGTCAGACGTGTCACCTTACTTGTCCAAGGCTCCTCACCACTTCAGGGACCTGAGATGCTCTCGTAACAAGGTTGGCCAACAGCACATGGAGCATCCCTTGGCTGCCTCTGTACAAGGATGTGCTTTATTTCGGGAACACTGTGCAGGACCTAACGCGTCTCCCATCCAAAGGAGACCTGACTTCTGCATGTCAGCAGGTCTTGCCCTCCTGCTACTTCTCCCACTCCCTGTCTCGTGACTTTTACTAAGTTCGTAGTGCAGTAGTGTAGGTCGCTCAGGCTTCCTCGGTTTTCTTCCTCCTTCTCCTCCTCGTCTGCTTTTTTCTGCTAGATACGGTGAAACCAGAACATGGGCACTTGGTGAGATTTAGCAAGCAGAATAGAAGTCACGAGTGAATGATTAGCTTTGAAAAGGGGTCTGACTGGTTTCTGGTCAGCATTTTTTTCTACAAATAACTATTCTGGGTGGAAACCAAGGGCAGTTTCGTTAGTTCAGAATTTATCTGGGTTTTTTTGCTTTTCGCTAGGTGTCAGCTCTCAGAATGGCAGCACTTCTCCAACGACCAGTACGAAGCCAGGAGATAATAAACAGACCATCACTACTACAGCTGCCAGCACAGCTCAAGGGACCAGCCCTAAAAGCAGCACGGGAAACCCACCATCTGCCTCACCGGTGTCTCCCACCACAGCTCCAGGGATCAAACCTGAAAGCCACGCGGGAAGCCCACCGTCCAGCCCTGCGGTGTCTCCCAGCACGACTCCAGCGACCAGCCCTGCAAACACCCCAGGAAAGCCACCAGCCTCCCCGGCTGTGTCTCCCACCACGGCTCAGATGACCAGCCCTGCAAACACCCCAGGAAAGCCACCGTCCAGCCCCGCTGTGTCTCCCAGCACAGCTCAGGGGACCAGCCCTACAAACAAGCTCGGACAGCCGCCGACCACCCCTGCTCCGTCGCCCAGCGTGCCTCAGAAGCTCAGCCCTTCAGCCAGCTCAGGACCACCAGTATCCACCACTGCTGCAACCTCCAGTGCGTATCGGCAGCAGAGCAGCCCTTCAGCCAGCTCGCAAAACTCGCTAGCCACTGTTGCAGCATCTCCCAGTGCGGCTCAGGGGAGCCGTCCTCTGGACCAGCTGACCAGCCCTGCAGCAAGCACTGGGGTCCCAGCGGCCAGCCTTTCTCCTGGGCTCAAGGACCACAGTGTTTCCTCCCCCAAATCTGTCACCCAGCAGCCTCTCTCTTCTCCCAGTTCTGCCGTCCAGAGACCAGCCTCTTCCACCAGACCTGGAAGCATCAGCACTTCTGTTGTGCCTTCTGCTGCATCCTTGTCCCCCACCACTAGTAAAACATCTCCATCTTTACCACCTGGGAGCATAGACAAGGTCTCTAAGCCAACCACCACTCTGACTCCTGGAGCAGGTACCAGAAAACTAGACCCTTTATTTTTGGGGGGGGAGGGGGTGCTTTTGTGATTTTGTCGCTTAACTACTCTAAATATCTTGTGTCTTCAATGGGTATCTTCACCTTGCCTCATTTTAGACTTTCCAGTGTAGTTATGTCCATGAGAAGTGGGTGTTTAGGTTCCTGTTGTCCTCAGCAGAGATCTAGTCAATGCAGTTAGTGAAATTCAAGGCAAGAACGTCTGACAAAATGTGAACGTCTGCTTTCGGATGGACTGAGCTGTGCTCTAAGCACCATCAACTGCAGTGACTCGATCTTCAGTGACTCCAAAGGGAGCCCGCAGTGAGGAGTTTAGCAGTGGAGTCTGACGTTGTAGACTCACAGAGTCAATGAAATGGACTCAGCACCCTCTGTGCTGAATGTGGAAGATCGCTAGCATGGCCGACAGCTCAGTGAAGACTGTCTGGGCATGCAGGGAAAACAAGCTTTAGATGACTAAGGGAATTTTGTGGCTAAACTCTGAGTCTACAATCTCTTAAGAGAGTCTAAGCAGTTAGGAAGGGTATTCCTCACTGCTGCAGTGGTTTTGGTTCTGCCTTAGCAGCACTGTGAGTGTCCACATGTTGTTTTGGATCTCACTGAACACCATTAGCATACTTTATCTAGACCGTTGGAGATTTAGAGTTCATCCCCTGAAATAAGTGTCCAAGCGAGTGTCTTGGGGAGACACAGCTTCAGACTCCCCTTTGGCATTTTGCCTCATAGCATTTACAGGAAAGCAATCACATTGTGGGACTGTGAAGTCTTCATGGAGCCTTCCAGACTTAGGTGAGACTGTGGATACAGGTCAAATCTGGCCCTAAATAAAAGCTGCTATGGATGCTGAAGCTCGATGTCTTCCTTTGGAGAATAGCTGGTTGATCTGGACACATTTTCCAGTTGCCTGCAATGTGGAAGCCACTCGTGAAGCCATCTCCTCTCCCTCAGCCTTGCAGCTCCTCCTTGTTGTCAGCATCACCAAATGGGCCAAGGACTTAATCCAAGTCCATCTTTACTGGCTCCATCCAGGTCATGTTTCAGGCATGTTAGCAGGCAAAGGGAGGTAAAATGGGTATCGTCATGAAGGCTGTTTCTTTCCCCTCATGCTTCAGAGGACTGTTTTCCATTAAAAAATGAAGAATGAAATGATGTTGATTCAAATTTGACCTCAGGCTTTGAGTCTGAAGAGGTCTAAGTAACCTTTGCATTAAAGAAATAGGTGACAGAATGCAACAGAAACAGATGGTTTTGAAATGAGCCCTCTCCTGGAGCCTGCAGAATGTGTCTGGGAGAGAAATAACCATCATCTCTTTTGTGGAAGAGGCAAAAATCCCCAAAGCAAACCCCTGAACAGGCTGTAAACAGGATGTGGCATTTCAATTCTCCTTGTTTGTCACCATTGGCGAAACTATTAGGAAGACAGGGATGGAGATCCATTTCTTTAAAATAATCTGGGGAGATGGGAGGCCAGTGTGCTCATGGCCTCACTTGCTCGTGGCATGTAGTAGTAGTAATACTCGTTGCACTACTCCCATTGCGCAAGGAACTGCAAGATGCTACAGGCCCTAACAGAGGTATCTGAGATGGTCTCAGGAGTCAGAGACACCTGCGTGGGGCTGGTAGACATGGGGCATGTGCCTTTCTGGAGGAGTACCAGACACAGACGTGTGGGCAACTGAACGGAACCCAAGGATGGGACTCGTCCCAGTGTTGGCACCTACAGGGTGATCATCTACAGCTAAGCATGTCAACCTGGGCTCTTTCCATAGCTGATGGAGATATAGTCAACAGAGTTTTTGGAGTGTTTCACCCTCTCCTAAAAGAGATGCTTATAAAGGCTCAGGTGATTTGCATGCTGAACTCCATTAACCGCGAGACCCTAGGGAGACAGCTCGGATATTCTCCCTCTGCTGTAGAAACCTTCAGGGAAGACATCCCAGATTAGGGAAATGAGGGCTGTCCCATTTATCCAGCAGTTCTCTTTTATAAGTGATTCCCCCCCCTTCCAAAGCACAACTGTCATAGCCTTTAGGTTCATCTCACCAGAACAGTATGATGGGTTTCAGCAGTAGAAAATAAAATCAGCTAGACAATTTTTTCTGTATCACAGTTAATTAAATATATATATATATCAACCCAAAGCCTGTACGTACTTTGCTAGACACAGTGAGCTTCAAGGAGAGAATCCAGAGATCCAAATAAATGTCACTGGAAACTTATTTCTTGCAGCTCACAAATGGAGCTGTATCAGCTGTATCTTCTCTACTGTATCAGTGTCTTTCTGCTTGTTTTTTGGTGTATGTTGGGGACCCAGGTCAGACTAGTCGTGGACAAGGATCTATGTCGCCCAAACCTGGAATCTCTGACCAGAAGCCAACCAGTGTTCAGCCATCGGCCCCCACCTCCGGGCACCAGACGATGAGCAGCAGGCCTGGCCACCGGCACCCTAATGATACCTTCCGAAATGAGGTAACGACACCTACGGGAAGGTGGGCTTTTCAGAGTGGTGTCCAAGAAATAGCTAAAAAAGGATGCTCTTTCTTGAACGAGCTTTCTGACACTGGGAGCACGTCCATGCTGTTGCCTGGCGAGCCGGGGCCAGGCGTGCCCTATGCATATAGCAGTTCTCTGCAGGCTCTTACAACAGGAGCTGTATTTTATCCCCAAAACAGTATATTAATTTTTAGCTGGCACTCAATCCAGGTGTAAAGCCTGCAGCCCTTCTCACCGTGTCTGAGTCAGAGAGAGAGACCTATCTTTGGAAAATTGTGTATAGACGTAAGCCAGCGAAATAAGAATAGATAAACCCATTTTCCCCCTCGCTTTCCAGCGAAGAGACACGGAGGCTGGAGGTGAGGAGGATTATAGTGCGAGTGTGTGAGTATAGGGAAGAATGTAAATTGGGGAAGTGTAATAGAGAGCAGAAACTGCGATGGGGATGACTTGTACATGCTGGGAGGACCAAGACCACAATGCACTGCAAATCCTGCATGGCTGATCAGAGCAGAAGATGGACTGGGAGAGTAAGGATCTAAAAATGCAAGCCAGAATGACTAAAGATCACAGTGCCAGGAAGGAGGGAAGGGAGTCCTGTTTCTAGACATTTCACTTTCGTAGGGCAGGGCTGCGTCAGGGCCTCCTGGCACGAATCTGCCCGACTGTCCGAGCCAATTCCCCTTTTACTGTGCAAGGCGAATCTTAAACCTCATTTAGAAAGTTCATAAGCAAATGTCCCGCACACGACCATTTGCATTATCCAAGAAAATCATTTCTTTACAGAGAAGGGGTGGAGTGAAGGGTTCCCCAGTTTGTCTTCTCTGCATAAAACAGTTCACAGCTTTGCTTGGGATGTTTCCAAAGCTCTGCTTTCAGTCAGTCTGTTGTATCACTGATCAACTGTCCTTCCAACCTGCGACAATGATTTGAGAGTTACTTTTCTTCTGTCTTTCTAGATCATTTGTGAAGACCAGGTGCAAAATAGCTGGCCCATCATAAGCCTTAAAGAAGCTAAAACCTGTGTAAGTACCATCTTTTCTGAGTTTCCGTCTTTTCTTTTGGGCTTCTTTGTAGGAGTAGCAGTTGTGCTGCAGTTAGATACGAGCTTTTAACCTGTGCAGCTCCAAGCACATGAGCCTGTGGAGACAATAATAATTTCATCAAGCTAAGATATAATCCCTTTCGGGGTGTAAAACACGGTAAATGCAACCCAGCACTTAGCAGTGTCACCCCGTGGGGGATGTGGTTGGAGAAGCCCTGGAAATTCCTGCTCTGAGGAGGCTCCTGCGACGGACTCTGCCAGTTGCACGGAGCACAGTGGTGTCTGGAGGCACGACAGCAATGTACCATGGTGGGGTCCGAACCCACAGCCATGCCCACACTGGGATGGAATGGGGGTGTATGGTTTAATCCGTAAAAAATAGTTCGACAGATTGACAAAAAATCTGATTTTGGAGCCTAAAGCACCTCTGCAACTTAGTTTAGGCAAGGCTGTGGGACTTGCTGGCTCTCCCAGTGTGATTCCTGCCCCTTAGGGATGCTAGCAGTGCT
Source organism: Casuarius casuarius (assembly GCA_003342895.1). Lineage (NCBI taxonomy): Eukaryota > Metazoa > Chordata > Aves > Casuariiformes > Casuariidae > Casuarius > Casuarius casuarius. The sequence goes on along the minus strand of PTFA01000147.1, from coordinate 184,030 downwards.
CCAACCCCTGTGTGACTTGGAGCCGAAAATCCCAAACTATGAGCCCTGCAGAGGAAGACCCAGCTCTGCATGGGGCCTGGCTTTTATCCTCCTTCTGGCTTTTATCCTCCTTCTTCGCTCTGTGTGTAGCCGCTCTCCTCCCTGGTGACGTAGATTGAGATACGCCGCAAGGCTCTGCTGAATTTTGGATAGCAAAGCCGGGCAGTGCCGGTGCGCGGTGATGCGCTGGTGAGTTAAGGGGGTGGGAAAAACCTAACGGCTTAGCGTTATCTCTAGCTGCTCCGTGCCTGCTGAGCTGTGCTGTCACCCGCTCGAGCTGGCAAGCCAGGAAGTCTGCGGCGCTGTTTTTCTTAGATTCCTGCGGGCATGATAACGAGCCGAAGCCCTGTGAGCGCAGAGTGCCAGTTACGTCCTCAGGCAGCTGCAGGAAGACTGCACTGGTGCATCCTTCTAGCATCAGCCTCATCGGCTGCCAACACACCACCCACCTGCTTGCCGTTAGCTTCCCATTCGGCAGATTCCTGAGAACTGTAGCAAATTTTATGCCTCCCGAGCTGAGCAGATAACAGAGAAATTGCACTCTCTGGTTTCCCTGCTTTGTAGACCTGGTAAACAAGTCTCTAGCCAAATCTTGACAGCGAAGTGAAAAAATCCTTTGCGTTTTGCAACCCGTGGGAAAACAGGAAAGTGAGAGCTGTAGGGAGAAGTGTTCCAGAAATGGCTCAAATCCTGGTTAGGAATAAAGAGCCAAAATTGGGATTGCATTGTGCTAGGTGCTGTATGCGCAAGCAGCTTACACAAAAGCTCGGTTTCAGTGACAAGCCAGGTAAAGAGAGGAGAGGCGACACAGAGGACCACGGTGATGGGCTACCTACCCAGGTTATCTGTGGCAGATCAGTGGCAGAGGAGACGTTACCTTACTGTTTGTTCAGTGCTTTGCACATCAGGCAACGGTGTCAGTGTAGTGACTGGAGCAAACTGCTTGGGAATGACCCTGGGAATTGCCGGCAGTGCACTCCACTGCACCTTAGTTTCTCCACCTGCAATAAATTTTAAAAACCCCAGTACTGTATATCCTTAAAAAAAAAAAAAGCCAAATACGTGGCTGTTGATTGATAACACTTTTTTGGACTGACGTTCCTTTATACGTTCCCAGTATCCTTCCCCTTCATTTGGTACCTTTAATCAGCGGCTGAACAATTTGGTCCAGGTTCATCTGCCCTCTCTCTTGCCTCTTCTCCTTCTTTTGATTATGGTAGGATCTTAACGAGGCTGGTTGCCTAATGAGGCACATTAGCTAGATTCACTTCAAACAGGATGACTTTCCAAGGGCTCAGATTGTCAGTGTTACCCACCCGTTGTGCCAGCAGCCAGGACATGGATGAGCCTGGTGAGCGGCGAGTAGGTGGGCGCTGTAGGCGCAGAAGGACACGCACAGAGGTCTGCTCGGCTGGACCAGCAGCCTGCCCAAGCTGAGGGATGCAGTGCCAGCAGACGCCGGTGAGATTGCCTGGACCTGAGCTCAGGTGTCCTGGCTGGTCTGGTTTCCCTTCCCCGTGACACAGAAATCACGGAATAGCTGGGATTGGCAGGGACCTCTGGAGACCCTCTGGTCCAACCCCCCCTGCTCAAGCAGGGTCGGCTAGAGTGGGTTGGACAGGGCCTTGCCCAGCTGGGTCCAACCTCAGAGGTGGTGACTCCACAGCCTCTCTGGACAACCTGGTCCTGTGTTCGATCCACGTTACCCAGCACCCTCTGTAAGGCAAGAAAACCCCCATGTACAACCCTGCTTTGCTCCAAGTGGCATCGGTGGAGCTGGGTTCCCGCACGCTGGGACCCTCAGGAGCAGGATGCTCCTTGCGCTGCTTTTCGTTTCGAGAGCGACCTTGCCCCCGCTGCCGGGAGAAGAGGACGGAGCTGCTGTGCTCCAGGCGACCTCGGCAGCCTCCTCCCCTGTCCCCAGCTGCCCCGGGCTGTCGCGACGGTCCCCAGGGCAGCCCGAGGGACCCCCGTGCCGAGCAGGGGCTCCGTCCCCATCGCCCCGGCCAGCTGGTCAGGGCGGTTTGTTGACTCAAGTGCTGTTACCTCATTTGGGGATGTTAGTTTTAGGTCCCCGCCAGTGTGGGAACCGGATTAGCTCAACGCGCCAGCGCCTGTCAACTGCAGCCAAGGAATGCGACCGGCTGGAGGGGGAGAGCCGCCGGGGCCCCGGCATCGCCTCAAAAAAAAAAGAAAAAGAAAGAAAAAAAAAGAAAGAAAGAAAAACCCTCCCAAGGGATGGGACCGCAATGGGCAGGGATGGGGGAAATGCTTTGGTTCAGCTCGGCAGAGAGGCTCGGCAGCAAAGCGGTTGGGCAGGGATCGCCCATCAAAGGCTGGTCTTTAGTCTCAGGTCTAAATTCCCTTCCCCAGCACCTGCCCACCCCCCCCCCCTCCAAAATTTAAAGGCTTTTCTTCTGCATAGGGCAGGAGGTGTATGATTTAAAGGAGGGAGGGGGGATGATGCCAGAGCTGGGATGAAACCCGGAGAAGTGAGGATGCACAGAGGGAATAAGATACTTTTCACGCCACAGCCTGTGCTTCGGCCCCCTCCCCACCGCCGCCATCCCCGGTCCTGCCGCCCCGCCGAGCTTTCCCGCGGCGAAGGCTTTCCCGGCGGCCGGTTCCCAGGGAGCCGCGGCCAAGCGCCGCCGGGGCTCGGCCGGGGACGAACAATGCGGCCGGCAGCCCGCGCCCGCCGCGGCCGGGGACCGTTCCTTCCGCCCCGGCATGTGCATCCTGTCTCCGCTCGCCGCCTCCAGAGCCGCTTCCCAAATATTTAGATAAGATGGGGTGTGATTAGGTGCCTTCCTCGGCCGGGTGGCTCCTCTTCTCCTCCTCCTCCTCCTCCTCCTCCTCCTCCTCCTCCTCCTCCTCGGCGAGCAGCGAGGCTCGGGGCTGTGGAGCATCCCTGCCCCGGCCGGCGAGCAAGCCCAGCGCCCGCTCCGGCCGCGGCTCCCCGTGGCCGGCTCTGATCCCCATCCCTCGGGGCGCTGCTTTTCCTGTACCGCCGAAAGCTGCCGCCCGCAGATAAGGGCACCGCGGGACCCCGGCGGGGAGCAGCAGCCAAGAGGCGCTTGGCCGCTCTTAAAGAAACTGCCTTTAAGCCTTTCCTGTTCCCCGGGCCCAGCGGAGGCACAGGCAGGCGGACGCAGCAGTGGAAAGGAGCCTCCGGAGAGCAATGAAACGGCTGTCGGCAGCATCCCTGCTCCGGGCCAGCCCGGGGAAGGGTGCGATGCTCCTTCATCCTCCCGGGTTTGCTAAAGTCGCTGCCCGTGGCCAACCCCGTGCTGAGAACTGCCCAGCTCGTTGCATGGAGCAGAGGCGAAGGTGTTGGGTGAATGCATGGAGCAGGAAAACGATCAGGTCCTGGGTCCTGGCCTGGGGCCAGAGCAGCGCACGGGCCTTCTCCCTCCATAACCTGCCTTTGGTACCACCGTGAAACCCACCGTGGGCACCCCCAGAGCGTGCCCCCCCCCTCCATGGGGAGAGCCGCGCCGACTGCCTGCGCCTTGTCGTCCCTCCAGGCCGAGTGGAAGACCTTGACCTTCAACAGCTCCTTGTTCAAGACCTTCTGCTCAACGGCTCGCTACGCGTACGACCCCAGCAGAGACAAGTGCACGGTGACCCTGGCGTCCCCGGAGCCGCGGTCGCGGCAGTGGGCCGTGCGGGCGGTCGTGCACCGTGAGTATGCCCCCCTCATGGGGTTGGGGGACGCAGGATGAGGCAGGCCTTGGGGACACCGGCCTTGTCCCGCAGGAGCCCCACTGAAAACTCAGCTGGGCCCTTGGGATCTACCAGAGCTTCACTGAGGGTCTCTAGTCCCATGGTCTTCTCCATGGGAGGTCCAGTAAGCCCAGAAATGAGCTACCTACTGGCCAAGTGCTCAGTTGCCCACTGCAGCCTCGACCCAGACAGGCTTCCTCTCCCCTCCGTGATATGTCTAGGTACTAGTCACCAGGACAAAAAAGACCTCCTGAGTCCCTAAAGTCCAGTGCCTGGCTCTGCTGGCCACCATGGCACAAGTCCTGCAGGTGGTAGGTAGCTGGGGAGTTTCTTGCCCACTTTGAAGCCTTTCAGTGAAATCCAGCTTAGCTGGGTTGTGGCCAAACCCAGCTTTAGCTTCTCTTGGCAGGAGGCTGGAGACCCCGTCCCAGCCTGTCCCTTACAGGCACGGAGGGGAGGAAGAGCCTGTCCCCCCCCTCCTTTTCGCCAGGGCAGACGCACGCGGAGGTGAGCTGCTGCTCCCACAGCAGAGCTCGGGGCGGAGGTGGGACGCGTGGCCCGGGGGTGGAGGTCCTGCACCTCCAGCATCTCCGTTGCTGATCTGCCCCTGCTTGCAGCCCTGTTTGCTCCTCCTGGAGCAGAGCTCAGGTGCCGCAGCCATGAGCAGGGCCTGGGGCAAAGGACGGCGTGGGGCAGCCGTGCAGCTGGCTGCTCCGCGCTGGCTTTGATCTGGGCTCCCACGGCGCGCCGTGTCTCCAGGCTGCACACGTGGGTCAAGCGAGCAGGGCCAGCCCTGTCCCCGGGGCTGCCGGCACACCCAGCAGCTGCGAGGCTCGTCCCCCCCCCAAAAACACGTCAGAGATGTGAACGACGTGCCTCTTGCAAAGCTCGGGACGTGACCTACCAGGTTTGGAGCTGGGGGAACGGGTAGAGGCTATGCTGTCTGCAGCCCACTTCTCCCCCCGCTTCTTTAGAGGGAACTCCAGGACCCACCTTGGTCTCTGGGGCTGCCTCTCTGCTGGGAAAAGAGGCCCTGGCTCCTTTTTTGGTTTTGAGCACATCTGGCAAGGTCTAGCCCTGTGGCCATGCAGCACTGTGCACCTCCTCGGAAAGGAGGTCATGCCTGGACCTGCTGCTGGGTGGCCCCCCTCTTCCTCCCCCCAGGTGCTCACCACACCTCCTTCCTTCCCTCAGTTCATTTGGACCCTGAAAAGGTCTTCGAGGAGCTGAAGGAGAAGAGGGACGAGTTAGATGAGGTAAGCACCCATGCGGTGACATTCGCCAGCCGGGGTCCTCCGGGGACGTCCCTGGAGGTTGGACACACGCCATGTCGGGCCCTAACCCCCCCTTCCCTCGGCAGCTCGGCGTCACCAACGTCACCTTCCACGACAAGCAGCTGGAGGAGGAGATCAAGGACCGATTCAGCACCCCTCTGATCATCACCATCGTCACCCTGGCCGGCTCCCTGCTGCTCGTTGCTGCCATCTACGGCTGCTGCCACCAGCGCTTCTCCCACAAGAAGGACCAGGTGAGCTCTGCCCACCGACACGTTCCCGGCAGCCAGCCAGCCCCGCTGGGCAAGGGGGATTTAGGAAAGCGGGAGCCAAGGGAGAGGGGAGGGCTGGGATGGCCTGGCTGCCAGCGGGAAGGGGTGGGAAGGAGCTGTGCCCCCAGATGTCTTTGCCCCAGAGGTGCCTTCAGGAGCTGAAGAGGTTCAGCATTTCTACCTCTCCCGGCAGAGACGTCCACCCTTGGGGTTGGCACCACCTGTGAGGAGCTGTCGGGCGACGGCTTGCATCTGCAGGGCAAGATTGCAGGGGGATAAGCTACTTCCCTGGAGCGATGGGGCTGCTGGGGGGAGCAGCGGGGGCAAAGAACAGGGCAACGAAGGGCTGGTGGTGTCAGGGCGCGGAGATGAGCAGCATCCATCCCACCCAGGGTGCCAGGCCAGCCAGTGCTGACCAGCATCCTCCAGTCAAGGTGTAATTTTGGTAAGAAAGACTTTTTCCCTAGATGGTGGGTGGCTTGCAGAACTGCTCCAAACTGCAGAGCTCCTGCCAGATTTTTTGGCTTTTTTTTGAGGGTTTTTCTCAACCCAAAGGTCCCCAAATCAATCCAATCCCCTCCCAGTGCAAAGGTCTCCCTCCTCCCCCCCCCCCATAAAAGAATCATCTCAAAGTACTTTTTGGAAAGCGATCAAGTGCTGGTGAGCTCTGCGAGCAAAAATCAAAGCGTTATCGGCAGAGGGAGGAAGCGGAAGGGAGGAAACCCCGGGGCGAGCTGGGTCCGCCTGCGCAGACCCATGCCCCGACGCCGCGGAGGACGCCTGCATCTTCCGACCCCATGGGGTCCACGCACGCAGGCCACCGCCACGGGGGTCCGGGAGCAACCGGGGACGGAGTCACCCAAGCGGGTCCTGGGGGGCTCCTTGGCCGGCTCCAGCCGTCGGGCAAACCGGGACCCCGGGAGGGTTTGCAGGGCGAACCCCGAGTTTACGTTGGCCCCCGATGAGCGTTTGGCTCCGGAGCACGACGGCAACCATTAAGCAAAGCCTATGTTTTGGGAGGGAGCCAAGGCAGCGTCACCGCGGGCAGGCTGCGACGCCGGAGCGTGGCGGGGGCTCGCGGTCCCGTGAGCCGCTGCGGAGCCCCGGGAACACCCGCGGGAGCAGGAGCCCCTGGGAAAAACCCCCAAATTGCAAAGAAAAAAAAAAAGGGACCAAATGGTGCATGCAGTGTAAATTACCCCCCGACTGCGAAACGTCCCCCCGGCTCCCAGCCGGAGAGGGGAGAGGGCCAAGGGCTGCAGCAAACCCTACTCCTTCCAGCGCCGGGGAGGTTTTGGTCCGGTGCCGGAGCAGAGATGCACCCGGGGGGCGATGGGCAAACGCGGTTGCAGGCAGCAGCCCCGGGGGCTATTGAAGCGCAGGGGAAAAAGGCAGCCCGCGCTGTTAAAACATTGCAAACAGGCATGAAATGGAAGCAAAAATAGGAGACAGCAGAGAGCAAGCGGTGACCACGGCGCTTGCTTTTCCAGAAGGGAAAAGGGGAGGCTGAAAGCCCTCCAGAGAGGTTTTGTTTTTTGCTTTTTGCTCGGGAAGGTCGCGGTCCCAAGGCCACTGCCGTACCCCGCGCTGGGAATACGGAAAAAGCTCATTTTTTCCAAGACCGCGATAGTTTTTTAAGAAATCGAAAGCGCTCGTCCCCTTTACGGATTTATTTTTGGGTGTGTCATCTTTTTTCTTTTTCCTTTTGGTTTTATTTTGTTTTTTTCCTGCCTCTTTTCAAACATGACTTGAAAGCTTTTTTTGTTTTTTTTTTTGTTTTGTTTTCCCCTCCGCTCCCCCCCCCTCCCCCTTTTCAATCCTGCCGTTGTTTTACCTTGGAAATACCCAGCACATCCACCCCGATGTCCCCGGGTTTGATGATGGACATGTGGCTCTGATCTTTAATGTGAGTTGCCGACGCAGGGCATGCAGCGGGCGGGTGCTGGAGCCGTAACAACCCCAGCTTTCCCCCCACCTCCCGGCGCTTTTTAGGGTTTCGAGAGCTTTTAACAGGACTAAAGCCTACTAAAAAGCCTGGCTTTGGCGAGCCCTTGCTGCACGGCTCCCGCGGGCGCCCTGCGAGCCGTCGTGCCTCCCCGTCGCTCCCCCCCGCGGATTTCCGCCCCCACAGGCGTCTTGTTTTATTAAATCCACAGTCAGGGCCGGGTCATGAGGCAGCCTGAGTTTGGGGCAAAAAACAGCCGGATTGGGAATGGAGGGAAGGGGGGAAACAGCGGGGCATGGGTGCGATTTGCAACCGATTTGCAGCCTCCGGCTGCTCTTTCCTCCCTGCCGCCGTTAGACGTCCCCTCTCCGAGCCCGTGCTACCCCCTCGCTGCACCCGGAGCTGCCGCAACCCCCTCCCCAGCCACCCCAGCACTGACCCGCACCAACCTTCACACATATATATATATCACTTACATGCACGCACACGCTGGCGGCTGGAGCTGGCCGGGAGGTGCCGGCGGCCGCAGGGGTGTCCCGCACCGGACGGGCGCCCCCGGGCCGTGCCGCCTCTCACCGCGGCGTCTGGGCTTCTCTCCTCGCAGCAGCGCCTGACCGAGGAGCTGCAGACCATGGAGAACGGCTACCACGACAACCCCACGCTGGAGGTGATGGAGACCTCCTCGGAGATGCAGGAGAAGAAGGTGAACCTCAACGGGGAGCTGGGCGACAGCTGGATCGTTCCTATGGACACCCTCATGAAAGACGACCTGGAGGAAGAGGAGGACACGCATTTATAGGACGGGCGAGCAAGAAAACGACCCCCGGAAACCCCGTGACCCCACCTGCACGCACACACACGACCCCAAAACAAAGCAAAACTCCCCCCCAAAGCCCAGAAACCCCCCCACGAGCTCCTCGCAGCCACGCGGGGCGCAGGACGGAGAGGGAGGTGGGCAAGAAGGTGCCACCACGGCGGGCGCACACCGTGGCCCTGCATTGAGCAGCTAGAGCATCGCTTGCTCCCCCAAATATTTGGGGATGCTTTGGGCCTTTCCGGGCTCCAGCCGCGAGTGACGGCTCCCGGGAAGCCTTTCAGCAACGCTCCCTGCTCCCGGTGGGCTTTGCTGTCCCCTCTCCGCGGGCTCCTGCCCTTGCAAAGCCCATGGAGCGACGCAGCCCCGGGGCGCCCCGAGCTACGCAGGCGCCGCTTCGTCGGCCGGCGCAAAGGGCCCTTTCCCCCAATTTTTGAAGCCCACCATTGGAAAAAGCAACAACAACAACAAAGTCCCCAGTGCCTTCACCCAGGCGAGCCACCGCGGTGGGAGAGGTGGAGCCCATGGGGGCAGGAGGTGCCGGACGCCCCCTCCATCCCCGCCGTGGCGCCGGGCAGAGCGCCCGTGCACGGAGCAGCAGCGGTGGCAGCTCTCCCAGCCCCATTCCCTTTCTAAGCCCTTGGAGATCTCCCCAAAACCATCAGCTAAAACGCAGAAGGGCCGCACCGGCCTGTGCTGTAAGGAGACGCGGATGCCCAGGCCCCGTTGCATCCGAGGGCACCGAGCAGCAGTGACGGCTTCTGCAGCAACTTTCTGCTTCGATGCAGAGGAGGGAGAGAGAAGTCACACCTGGCCTTCATCCTTCCTGGGGAGCATCGAAAGCGAGACCGAAAGCAAAGCACAAGGTTGGGATTGTTGTAATGAAGTTACGCCCCAGCGCTGCTGCTGCGCTGACCCGCAGAAGTCCCTGACCCAGGAGCTCTGCAGCGGCTTGAACACCTGGTGCACGTCCACCCTTTCTGGAGACCGGGGGTTACGTGACCCGCAACGTCCCAGCCGGGCAGGGATTTCCACAGTCACGTTTTCCCTTGCGAGCAGCAGCAAAGAACGGTGTACGCGTGAGCAGGAACAAGGTAGCTCGAGCGCATTTTGGGTTTTTCCATCAGTCCAGCCCGTGGCGTTTCCTTCCCACGAGGTTCATCAGCTCCGTTGGCATCCTCAAGCTTTCCTGCAGAAGTGATCAAAATCGCCGAGACCTGCAGAGAAACGCGCGGTTCGGCAGCGAATCTAGGACTGGACTTTGTCCCTCTGCCCTTGGGCATTTTAAGGTCTCCCTTGGCGGTCAGTCTTCTCCCTTTGGGCACCGCAGTTGGGTGAACGCGATGGAGATCGGACCCAACGACCGCTCCGAAACAGGGGCGAAGCAGAGCGGGAAGCTCGGGGAAACCTGGGTCTTGCCCAGCAGCCGAAATATTTATAGATGAAGGGGTTGGGGCAGTTTTCTCTCCATCAGGAGAAGATGCTGCTCGCAGAGGACAGGGTTTGAGGCATTCAAACCCATCTATTTTTTATATGTAAATATTAAGTGCCGTTCGTTAGCCATGTGCTCGTCCCACGTCGCTTAGCCGTGCACTGCACTAAGCGGAAGTAATTCCGGAGGGGGAAAAACTAAAAAAAAAAGTGAAAAGAGGTAAAGAAAAAGCTCAAGGCATCTGGTAGGGGATTGAGATCCAACACTGAACGACTCCCGCGCTGGAGGGTTACCGGGACCGGTTTCAGCACGTGCCTAAAATCCTATGGCCAGTGAATGGACGCCAAAGTGCTTTAACGAGTCAGGTCCAAAGACTTTCCAAAAGCAGCCGAGAGCGCAAGGGCTCGAGATCGAGCAACTTTAAATCTTTCGGAGCAGAGACCAGTGAAGATATTAACTGCTCGGCAAGTGCTTATAATGATTTATATTTGAATAGGAATTGTACATTTATTTATTTTTCCAGACACCATATTTTTAAACCGCTAATGTTTTATAGTAGATTTTTTTTTCCTTCCCCTATTTAAAGAAATATTGCCTCTGAAAAACAGCGAGTTTTTATGTTGATAACGTTCTTTTTGCAAAAAGATCAGGTAGGAAATGCAGCAATGAGCATCTTGGGCCTTAATATTCCCTGAGTAGACTGTAGCCATCACTGTTAGACCAAAAAGAAAACCCACCCCGTTATTTCCTTCCTTCCTGCCCCTTTTCCCTTCCTCTCTCCGTCTCCCCTCTTCTCTCCCCCCAAAACAGCTTTAACATAAGACACGCTGTACAAAGAGATTACTACTCTTACCTTTGGGTGAGACTTTTACAAGCAGTTCAGACGTTCTCGCACGAGACTTTTCTATTTTCGGATTCACGAGGAACGCGCGGATACGTTCGGACCGTTTCTTTCCCACGCCCGGCGGACGTTTCTACTGTGACTTTTACCTCCGGCCGGAGGGGTAAATCCATCGGAGCCGGCAGCGGGAGGGCAGAGCCCCCTTCTCTCCGCCGCACCGTGCGCCCGCAGCAGAGCTCGCACGGGCTGCGGGGCCGCGTCTCTCTCGGGGACAGGAGTCTGATTTACACTGGAATTTACTGAGGAACTGGATTGCAGAGATTATTCTTGCATTTTCCTACAACTATATTTTGAAAGCATCATGTATTTCTGTCAATAAAGGTTCTTATGTAAAAGACTCATCTCTTGGCCGAGTTAAAAAAAGAAGTGGGGGAAGGGGAGCTTTTCGTTGAGGGCCGTAACCATAAGTCACTTGGATGTTGCCACTGGCTGTTGGTTGGGCTTGCTTGGAAAGCCACCAACACAGGCTTCGTGCGGTCCTCCCAGCAAGGACACGGAGGAGCTTGGCCAAGATGGAGAAAAGCCCATCCAGACCTTCAGGGGTATCCAGCCGTGTAGGAGCTTGCGTGTTTATTACGCAGAGGGAAGCGTGGTTGCTAGCGGTGAAAAACATCCCGTAATCGAGAGTTGTAAAGCCACAGAGGTGGGATCCTCTGCTGAGCTGGGCGAGGGTGGCCCCACCGCGGTTTGAACTAAGCATCTTCAAATGACCCCAAAAGGTCCCAGCCATTGAGCTCAAGCCATTCCCCCTCCTCCAACCGCTCAGCAAAGCCAGATCAGTTGCTTTTCTGAGCCCACCCGGGGTGTTTTTCAGAGGCAGTAGCCAAACCACAGGTCCAGGGGACACATGGGGACAGAGGCAGTTGCCAGCACGGTCCTGATTCCCAGCTGGAGGCAATCATCAAAAACCATCTTTGTGAACACTGTCCCCACAGCGGAGTCCACCAGCATCTACCCTTCCTTGGAGAGTTCACTTCATCCCCGGTGCACCACCGGGACATGGGCGCACGGGGACAGAAGTGGGGATGTTGCCACGTAAGCAGCTCCCGCTCTCCAGAGCAGCCGTCAGGAATCACATTTGGGGCACACAGTTTTTCCTATGCAAAACATCAGCGGGTTTGGATTTCACCCTGGAAGAGCAGCTCCGGAGGGTGGTAAGCAGTCGGCAGGCCAACACCCAGCCCTGCACCTCAAATGCTGCTTTCGGTAAGTCATCACACCAGTCAGTCCCAGTGGCAGGGACACACATGTCAAATTGAGGTGCCAGAGCTGAGCATTCAAACATCCTTTATCAGGTGGTTTTGATACGGGAGCAGCCCTGGCTGAATTCAGGATTGGGCTGAAATTTGCTGCTCCACATGAACCATCAGATTTTTACAATTACCCCAAAGCTGCTCGGCTTCACAGTGTGGTGGGTCAGCAAGAAGGCAGGTATTTAGCTCCAGGGGAGTCACTGCTGCACACTGAAGCCCCAACATAAGCACCACCTGCAACGCACATTATCCCTAGGGTCACGAGATGTTAAGGGTAGCCAAGATGACTGCCCCAGGTGGGTGACTGCACATGGTCTGGACTCCTTTCCACCCCCACAGATAACCCGTCTCAACTGCTATCCACCGAGGTACTTCACCACGGACCTGCCTTTCGCCCGCACCGCTCCGCAGGGAATATCAAAGAGGTGAGGGCACCCATGGGGTGGTGGCGGGCACATCCCTCCAAGGGAGACCCGGACAGAGCCAGGACTAGAACAGCCAAATTCAAATCATACGTGCAAAAAATTAGAGCAGAGGGCTCTCCACAACCTTGTAATAACCTCCAGCCTGGCGCTGCGGGATGTTCCCGAGATCGACACGTGGGTGCAGATCCTCAGGCGAAGGAGGGAATCGAACCTAGCGCTGCCAAGCCCAAACGCCCTGCGGAGCAGGGCCATCACACAGCAGGATCAGCAGCCACATGGGCAGCTCAGCAATGCCATTTCTCTTCAAGTATCCAAAATAAAACATTTTGTTCCAGGTTGCATGGAGTAAGTTTCCACTCAGGCATTCAGTTCGTTCAGTGGTTTGCATCAGCCTCTGTTTTAGCTCTGCGTTCCTTCCCAATAAAAGTTCTTACAACATTGGATTTATGGGATATAGACACAGCTAATTACTGATTTCACGGGACAAGGTACATTCTCAGCTTTTCTGTGGTACAGAGTGACATGACAGTCATCTCAAAGAACAAAGTTTGGTGTCCAGACATCATGCACCATAATTGTCACAATTCCTGCACTGCTTCTAAGAGATGGTCACAGATTTGTTCCCACTCTCAGAAGCAAGAGATGGCAAAGTGAACAGATATTAAAAAAACACCCCTGCTAGCATATATATTTTTATTAAGAAAAAAATGAACAAAATACATTCTCTCCTTATGTACATTACATACAACATAACTACATTTGTAGATATTCCTCATATCACTCATTCACTTATTTACAGAATGGGGCTTACAAATCAACCCAGAAATTATAAAAAAAAAGATGACATATGCCAAGGAAGTAAATTAACATTCTAGGCTGAAAAAAGAGAATCTGTTTAGCTGTAATAAAGGGGTGGGAAGGGCAATCACCACAGGCCAACAGCGATGCCTGTAACTTGGACCATGTTTTACCACCGCGGTACACAAACGCCCCGTGGGCTCCACATAGGACTAGTCAGTATTCTTCCTGCTAAATAAAACATTTACGCAGGTCACAGCACTTGTCCCACAGATGCTYCCCTCAAATCCAAGACTGTCCATACCTCTCATTTCAGTTCTCTGCTCAGGAGTCCAAGACGAATGATTGCGGCACATGCGCCAAAAGGAACTCGGACACCCGAGTCCATGGGATTGCGGGAGAAATGAGGTTTCTTCCAGTCAGATGTCAAAACAGAAAGAAGGGCCAAATTCAGGACAGGAAACGAACACTCAAAACTCCAAGCACTACACGGGGATAATCACCGCTTGGGGACCACACGACAGCGTAGAGGACAAGAAAGATGAATACCAAGGTCCAGACAGACAAACCACCACATTGTATAGTGCTAAGGTAAGAGTATATACAACAGCTCTTCTCAAAGAAAAACAGCTTGAAAATATGCAGCTACCCCTAACCAAGTGAAGGCGCAAGTCCAGCTAGCATGCATGATGTTTAATCCCATCCCTATCTCTGAGTGCCAATAAACTGGAAAACCACAAAAACGATCCTTTGCACAAGGCAACAAGGTTGTGGGAAACATAATCAGAGCACACATTTGCCCCCCAAACTACCTCCCATCTGCCTCTGTACAGAGCCAGAGCAGTTTCTCCAAGCAGTTTCCACAACTGTGTAGCTTCCAGTAACCGATCAAGCTACTGAGATCCTGACGAAGCAACCGATGCATCTGCAAGAGACAGCTTGCTTCAGCAGGTTCAAAGTACAGTGTTCAAAGGGAAAATATTTACCAAGAATCCCAGATACTTCTAAAACGAGGCACATGGCACCTCAGCATCTAAATGTCCAAGATGCATCCAAGAGCGACCCAACCAGCTTCAGTTTTCTGCCCCGAGGCAATCTGGTCTGCAAGGTTTGGGGCCTCCACAGTTTAATTCTCCCACGAACACACTTGTTTGTATAGTTAAGCTCTTTTCTCTGACTCAAGCCTCCCCAACTCCCCCCATTTCCAATCGCGGAGGAGGTACAGCGGAAAAATACAGCTTTGGTAAATTGTAACAGCTACCAGGGGTTGTTTTATCTTCCAATAGTTTCATTTTCCAGCATGGCCACTTCTAGAATGAAGAGTTTTGCACAGCCACACATCAACTGGGGGACAGAGGGAGAAAGGACAGGAATGATAAGGAAGAAAGGAAGGAAGGAAGGATTACGCTTCCACTGCCGGTTTGCCTTTCCGATAACCACAGCAGACGAGAGGGAAAAATCAAGTTGGTCATACAATAGTTATCCTCCACGGTTAGAAAAAAAGTAAACATCTTTATCCAGGGTGAGCTCTCCATGCACCCAAAATCTTGCTTTTGCCAGATTTTGAATACAAGCTAATTAATTCGGTATGTCTCAGCACAGACCACACTGCTTGGGGAAGCAGAGCAGGCTGTCGTCTTCTGACTAGGACAAATTATTGCAGGATAAACAAACAGAAAAAAAATCAGCTGCTGTTCAGACTAGGCTCTTTGCCGTGAAGTCGTTGACTTGTAAGCAGAGAAGGTACAGGTTTATAAAACCATTTTCCCTTTATAAGAGCTGAACTTTTTATCAAGATTAAAAAGAACAGAATTTTTTTCACCCTTACAGGAGGCTTTTCAATGAACAGGCCCTCTTGGCATGCTGCAGTACTTTTTTATTTAGCAAAACATATGCAGCAATTCATTCAACCCCACAGGTGACTGGATACCAAGTCAGGATATTTGAAGCATGTTTTCCCATCACAGGCAAGAAAAACCTGTCCATTGGTGTCTGGACAGCTGGGAAGACCACCACCATCGGAGCCCCTGTTTTGGTCTAGCCCTCTCTCCACATTAATAAAAAGTGACCAAGATTCCTTAAAATTGACCCTCTTAACACCACTAACAACTGTCATTTGAAAGCTTGGAATGTTTTTAGGCTCTAACAGTCTTAAGACTGCCAATTCTGGTCTGACAGTTGACTATGCTGCACAACCTTTAATATACTGTAATAGTTCTAAAACCAGTTGGTTTCTTTGCAATTGCTGCAGAGGGAGTGGGGGGAAAAAAGAAAATCTTTAAGAGGTGTGCTCAACATCCTCATCAGCTTCTTTTTGATGCCTGTGTGGTAGAGAGGGCCGAGGCCCAAGGCCAAGCTCCAGGACTTGAAAACACTGATCTTGCACCAGTCCCACTTGAAACGGAGCCAGAGAATCCAGGTCGCGTGAAGAAGTCAGCTCTCAATGGCAGAGCTCTCGATGAGAGTCTTCAAAGCCATTCCACATAAACAGAGCACATCTTAAACATACACTCATGCGATCAACCACCTTTTTCCCAAGCCTATGTCTTTTCTCATTTCCTCTGTACTGCTATGCTGCAGAAATAGATTAAATACCCCAGCTACTAGCTGTTTGCCTACACTGGTGAAAGATTTGGGATTATGAAAGCAAGTGGTGGAAAATTAGGACAATTCAAGTGAACTAGAGGGCAGGTATCATCATCTTCTGTCACGTGGACATCGCACTCCTGGTGCTACACAAAATAGACCATGCTCAGACAAGAGGCAAGGCTTATTAGAGCCCCAAATGTTGGGTTCATGGGTGGGCCCAACTAATTAGATGCATGCTGCAAAGCTCCATGCTGACAGCACACCTTACTGCTGCTGGAAATCAGCACCCACACGTCCCCATCCCTTCCTTAGGAACAGCCCTGGCGGAGGGCAACATAATACGCAAAGATCCCTCCCTGACCCTTTCCAGGGCAGCACTAAGGAGCTTTGCAAGGAAGCAGCTAGAGTACGACCATCCGACAGAGAACCTGATGCCTCATAACCACCATCCAACTCTAGTCTCCTTTGGTTCTTCAACAGATTTGACATCGAGCTTAGGGAAGTCTAAAGGCGCAGTCCATTTCAACAGCAATAAACAGTCCCATGGGGAAAGAGCATGTCAGAGGCAACTGGGGAACACCCAGGGACCACGCTTTGCTCATCATGCACCACATATGCTAGCAACAGATTTTCCTTTGAGATTCGTAGCAAAACAACAAATATAGCCTGGAAGAGCAAGTCTTGAACTCTTCTCTCACTCAGCTTTTTTTCTAGGAATGAACTGCGATGCCACATTAGAGCTGAATTCAGCCAACCACATTCTGACAGCACTCAAATACTTACAGTCTCCAGTTTTGTCAGCATAAGCTGTGCTGCCTTACAGCAAACACAGCTGGAAGCGAAGACAACACATACCTGTGTCTCTGCCATGTCTAAATAAAGATTTCAGGGTACTGAAGTGATATACTGACAGCAGCTTAAGCAAGTCTGAGGCTGTAAATACTCAGAAGCAGAGCACTGAATTTGGGTCACAGCAGGTAAAAAGTATTTGGAGTTCACCACATTGACATATTGAGTTCAGACATATGAAAGCAAAGGAGACAGCAGCAATATGTTACTTTTAGGAACTGTGCTTGTGGAAGATGCAGCCTTGCAGACCTCTGGACCTAACTGGAATTGTATACAGCCCCTCATCTTTAAGCACTCCACAAATGTATGCCTAGTAGCACGAATGGTGACAATTTCTCGTGGGACTCTCAAATGGCAATCAGTCATTATAAAACTGAGTTTGGATCCATGACCTACAGATGGAGGAACCTGGAGTCTGTTTGCCCAAGCACTGAGCCATGTACTGCTATAATGGGTCCATTGCAAAAGACATTTTCCACTCTGAGTTCTCATTATAATGGAAGCTTTCAGCAAAGCAGATTTTGCCTGTAACTCATCACCACAACTTGAACAAATTTCTAGCAAGACCTTTTCCATGACAAGATATGATTAGAAGGTCTACCATACCTGGAAGGTGTTTATATGTACTAAAAAGCTTCTGGTTCCTTGTCTGGCAGTACATTTATATTCCTTTTCACCAATATTTACAGCTTATGTACTACAATACTGTAAGTCACGTAGTTCTCCTTAAATTCTCCTTTCACAGAATAAGTCCTGTCTCCAAATTACCATGTGCACTTACTAAAATTGGCCAAGTCAAGATCTTCAGAGCTTTAGAATTCTTCCCTTAAAGAGAACAACAATGGTTTTTGTAACTGGGTTCACCTCTGTTTCTATCATAACTACAGCCATACAACAGTACAAGCACTTCAGGAGACACGTATTATTTTACCATCAGGACTTCTCTTAACAATAGCTAAACACTCCTTAACTCTGAGCCAACCATACCTAATAAGCTAAAATTCAAAGCAAACACAAGGACTCCAATTTTTTACAAGACATTTTTCAACTTCCAAATACAAGATACCAAATGAAGATGTAGCTAACTATTTTTGCCATTCTCCCAAAAGCAGCACAGTATCACATCAACAGAATTACTGCATGTACCAAGATGTAAAAGCATTCAAGTTTTAGGCTGCACAGAGCTAGCCCATACTAAAAGTTTCACTCAATAAACTCTATAAAAGTATTTCCTTCTCTATTCTGAAATACAGGCAGTACCAAGAGATTTAATAGTATTAACATAATCAGTACTTGCTGCCTTTCTGCATTTAAAATAAGCAACATAAACATTAATTCTGGATAGGTTTTTTTTTTTTTTAAATTACAGTAAGAAAAGCAAACAAGATGCTTTTTTTCTTTTTTCTCCCAAAACACTGCTCAAAGTTTACTACTCATTGCCTGCAGCACCCACAACTGCAAGTTTACACAGCAGGGCAGGATTGGTGCACAAATTTGTGACCAAGAAAACTCCCTTCTAAGAATTTGCACATCAGGAAAGTAATTCAAAAAAACAGCTGTTCCACAAAGCCCCTACGGAAAACACTGGTCCATAATAATTACTCTGCTTTGGAAGGTGACTGTTCTGGAAGAAGAATGAGCCAATAGAGGCTGTGACAGTTGTGGTTTATGATTTAAAAAAAAGAAAAAACACACCAAGCTATGGTGATCCCTTGCCACTAGCCCCATGCCTCTGACAAGATGCCATCCTCCTCCAAACAACGTTTCTCATCCATTTGATAACTCACTGCTCAATCGTTACAGTTTTCAGGCTGGGTTATCATAATAAGTGACCCAAAGGTTTCAGCAACCCAATTGAAGCCTGCAAGTCTGTCATCATCCTTATTCTAGTACAATCTTCATACAGATGAAGCTTTAATTCATTCTTTAGGAAAGTTTCCTAATTTCACTCCTGCTGCTACCGACCAAAGCAAATACCTCAGAGAGAAAATCCTTCCAGTTGTCTTTACAGATGGATTTTTCAAAATGAGAGCACAACTTTGCCAGTAAGTCCACCATCAGGAGCATACAGCTTGACCCCAAGAGCTACCTTGCCCCTGTGTGCACCCAGAGCAATCACAGGCAAACAGAACCAAAACCCAGTCATCTATTTAGGCGACTGCATATGACTATCTAAACTACGCATACGATGCTGCCCAGAGAAAGGGCAAACTAAATATTTTTGAGGCAAAGTTCTCATTCCTCATTATACTCAGCAAGAGGAAGAGACACTTGCACATAACTTGCATTGCAAACATGTCTTTACAAGAATCAGAATGGATAAAAACAACTAATTTCAATGACAACTTTGCAACACCATTCAGCTCTCCCTAGGAGTGACACTGCCAAAAGAAATCCTCCAAGAGAAGAGCAAGGCAGTGGCTACTGTGTAACAACATCTAGGTAGATCCTACTGCCACCTGACACTGAAACAACATGGTAAGTCGTATTACCATAGCAGTACTTGCTTGAAGAAGTCATTTGGAAGAACTCTTAAGGCCATCTGCCTTGTGACCACTATGAGGGGTTGTACAAGACAAACGTTAAAATAGTCACTTAATCCTGCCTAATCAGAAAAAAATCAAGCCTGAAGGGCCTTATTTCTCAAAAAACAGTCTGTCACTTCATAGTAACAACTTTGTTTGCATAAAGAATGCTTCCACGTTTTCCGAAAAGCTGATCTACTGAACAATATTGTAAGGATAACTCCTCTGAAGGCTGGTGTCAGCGAAGACCAACTCAAACTCAAAAGAATTAAAAAAACAAAAAACATACAAAAAACCACTGAATGAGGACCAAAATCTTGATATGTCTGTATGAAATTTATCCCATCCTGGCTTCCTAAAGCATTATAAAACATATCACAACCTTGTGACTTTGGCTTTAAAGACCCTAGTCATTATAAACTAGCCCCTATTTGACAAGTAACAACGCTTTCTTTTGCGATGCCTTATTTACAAGCCAACGTAACATTTAAACTACTGTAGTGCAAAGATTATGCAGTGTTAAATTTATACAGTCACCTGCAAATATAATACACATTAGTCTCATCTTTTAAAGCTAAAATGCAGATTCTACTACAGTTTCCAAGCGATAAGGTGAGGCTGTAATACTTCTCAGGTACAGCCTGTGTATTTATAACATTGCATGCACTGTGCTATGAAACATTTTCGAGTGGCTGTTTTCAGATCAAGTGGATTTCTTTGCAGTTTGTACTTCAGTATTTCCATAATGCTAACATCTAGTACATTCCTGGAATATCACCAGTATCTTTAAAGATCTGCATGTAATTAAATTCAGCAAACTGTCCTTGTAACAGCTTGTTAATGGCTAATCTTAAAAGGAAATCTACGCCTTACTGCTCAGTGGTTTTTTTTCCTATTATTATTTTTTTAATCAGACAGTATAGCATATACCAAGATAAAGAAAAGTTATTTAATTCTGACCCCTAGCTTTAAGGATAGGGAGCCAGTGAATACTCTTGGCAAGCGCACAAGCAGCCTTCCCTTTGGATTAACCTCTCTGGCCACAGGGTGCCTCTGCTGCTCAACAAATACTTCGAAGCAGAGCAAACAGCAGCTTCTGCTGGTTAATCACCAGTCCTAATCCATAAACTGTAGTGGGGCGAGCTGAAATCGATTTGCTCAGGATAAAGGTAGGTCAGTATTTGATCATCCCAAAGTGCTCTCATTAGCCAGGATTCAGCCCTACAAAAGCAATGTTCACCTAGCTCTCCTACAAGCAATTCAGCTACACTATGCTACAAAAGCCAAGCCAGGCTGCCAAGCCCTGCATGCATGCCTAATTCAGAGAATGATGTGTTTTGATCAAATTTCTGTAAGGCAAACCAAGACAGAAGAGATGCATTGCTCAGTAGCAACACTATTCACAAAGCATTTGGGATTCCTAAGCTTCAACTATTTTCCACTGCTTCTCAAGCTAGCTGTTTCTTTTGGGTTCAGCCTCACATATTCATAATAGGTGGTACGAATAAAACTTTACAAAGAGCTTGGTTCATTAGAAAGCTGCTACAAAAAAAAGAAAAAAAGTTGATCATCTGACTGAAGTTGAAAAGAGTACATAAGTCACGAGATTGAGTGATAAGGGAGCACAACAGCACTGTAAGTTTAAGAACTGGAGGACAGAAGCATTTTGCTTGGTTGTATCTAAAGTGCTCAGTTTGATCGCGGTGGAAACACCACCTCAGCTGTAATACTCCTAAGGTTAGCACCACCGATATCTACATTCACATCATATACTCTGCTTTAACTAGTTACCAATGTGTCAAAGGTAGCACACCGTAAAGTCTAGCAGTGACGTAAAAACTTTCCATGTCACTGGGAAAAAAATGCAATGTTTCAAAGAAACAATTCAATCAGATTTCACGTACTGCCCTATGTACTCAGTGGATTCTTCGGCACACAATGGATTCGCTATCCACTGAGGTATACAATTTCTAAACAGTGTCAAGTTACAGGTTACTTAAAAGCACTGTATTTGTATAGTCCTCCCTGAAGAAAAAGCAAAGCCCAACCTCTAATATATTGTTTTTTCTGGGCGATTAAATTTATTTTCAATGTACTAGAACTATATGTGCCACACAGAGAACATGATAAAAAGGGAATACAATGGAATCAAAGCAAGCAGACACTCGAGCTCTGAGAAAGACACTTGACTACCTCTTTATTTAAAGAGTCCAAATAATCTTTGCAGACACAAAACTTCCATCAAGTTCAACAGGAATTGCGTAGCCATAGTGAGTGCAGCAGTGATACCCTACCAGCATGAACGGTTCCGGACATGAAGCTTTGCAGTTTGATATAAATATTTACATCAGCCAGCTTGTACTGAATGCAAACAGTTGGTAACGCTGAGTACGCATATCCTTCATTCCACTTCACAGGGCAGCACCAAGCTCTTACCTTATTTATAAAGAAGGTTTTCAGTATTTTCTATACATACGCATGAGCTTGCTTTTAAAGAGGTTTATGCTAAAAAGACCTCCCTCACATTTAGAGCTAGGTCTCAAATGCATTTAAAAAAAGTGAATGAGCTGTACTACAGAGAAGGGAGACAAGCTGTTTGGAACAATCCTCTTCACATTTACACTTTGACAAATGCACACGCAGAAGCATACACGTATGTAAACGAAAATAATCTGCTTCGGAAATCCTACACTCAACCCGGAGTCAGGTTGCAGAGGTTCAGCGCGTGCATGGAAGACCCAGGTCTGCAGGACTCTGCAAGGACCTGCGAGGTTTCTCGCCAGAAGAGCATGGCAGTGAAACGAAACAATCCCTGAAAACGGGCCTGTGCGGACAACTCCTGCGCTCCCGTTTTCTAAAGGCATCTCTGAGGTCTCCACTTGACTGTCAGGTCTAAGCAGAAGGCTTCAGAGAGTGGAAGCTAGGCATTTAGGTATTTAGGTCTGGACTGGGTATCAAATGCAATTACACACCACTGTCAGCCCGGTTCTCAGACTAGAAGACGGAAAATCTGTAACATAGGCTCCCCTTCACGTGACACACTGCGATTACAAGACTCAAGACACATACATTATTATTACCTCAACACATGCCAGTGTCCTGCTGCCAAGTTATTCAGCTGCTGAGGGTGAAGTTGTAGGATAAAGCAATATATCATGACTAGCTACAAATGAGAAAGGAACCACTCCCCTTTCCCAAGAAACTCAAAATAAAACCCATCTTTAATTCCAGACAACCCACGAAACTCAAAGTTTTCCCTTACAGGCAAAAACGATCACAGTAGGATTGGTTTTATTCTCTCTCTTCCCCTCTCCCCGCCGCCCCTATTTATTTCTTACATTTGCTAACTCAAAAGTCAAAGTCAGAAAAAAATATATATATTTAGTCGGAAGTATGTCAGTTACATTTTATTAACCTACTCCAAGGGAAAAGCTTCAGGGATTCACCATACAAGTATAAAACCCCTTTCAAACACCTAGGGGTTACTATATTACTTCATCCCAGCAGTCAATCAATGCAGTAAAAAAATTAAAATACTGAAAATGGATGCTTTTCCCCTCTTCCACATGTCCAGTGATTGCTCTGTTACAGCGTGATGAGGTCTACCAGGTTGCCTTTAGGAGGGGTCATGTTGTCTGGAAAGAAGTTGACTAGTGTATCAAACAGCTGAGTCCTCTGCGCGTAAGTGTGATCGACATCTGAAAATCCTGAGGGAGGGAGAAAAGCAAAAGCAAGTCAGTGCTCGCTACCTTAAATGCTCAGTTTAGCTGTGGAATATGCCAGTTACCCATCCTGAACAGACGTTAACTTGCTTCTTCTGCCTCAACCCCTTTTCTCAGAAACCCATCCTTGTACCCAGCTACGAGCACAACTGTAGCACTGCATTCCCAAGGCTCCTAGCTCCCCGTCCCACCTCAACGCACATATACGAGCCGACTTCATGTCGCCCTAAGCCAACACTGCAATCACAATACCACAAACAGGAGCAAGGAAATAGCTGTCAAGCTCAGTGATGATCCTGAAGACACTGGAGAAGCAATAATCCCAGGGACTGCTCTGATACTGCAGAAAACAGAATCTGAGCAGCTGTTTATCAGGTGCCTCATTTCTTCCACCCTCAGGCTTTGCTCATTATCTTACTACTATCTTAAGCAGAACTAGCATTTCCTGCAGGGTGTTTTGGGTTGGTTTGTTTTTGTTGAGACAAGTTCTGGTGACTGCAGGAGTCTGAAGTTACGGAGTTGCCATTTAATCACCAGGCTGCACCAAGGACCCAAGCTGAGCCTTGGCCCAGGGATCCTCGTAAACTCGTTCTGCAAAGTGCCTCCTCCTGACAGGGGTTGGATTTAGCCTCCCACAGAAGCATGTTTATCCAGATCCCCATACTTAAACCCTCAACAGCCAAGAACAATAGAGTGGGCATACAAGGATTTCCGCTGCTTTGTATTATTTATATCACTGGTATCTCAAAGGATTTTTTTTTCATTCAGCCAATTCAGTCTTCAATTAATCAAAGACAAGCAAGTTAATCAAAGCAAGGAGGACTTGGGTTTCTTGTTTTATTTCAGAAGCAATACAATGTATGCATCCTCCTATCTGTAAAGCCAATCTGTAAATACTTCTTAATTGATTTCCTTAAAAAGATACTACATCATTTTGCATTCAATAGTTGTCTAGAGATACTGTCAAAGTGCATTTAGGGTGCCAAAGCAATGTTTAAAAAAATTAAAAGCTGGAATATTTTAGTGCGTAAGATAAATGGAGAAACTGGTCTATTAAAACACAACTGAAATGCTAAATGTCTTTGACCGTATGGGTATCCTCTTTTCAGGAAAACTTTTTCTGTAGCTGCGATAAAAGGACAGCACAACAGTAAGTCATTCCTTAAGTGTTACTGTGGCAAAACTAATTGAACTTTTGGAATATTTAAAACTAGGGAAAAAAGATCTAACTCTCAAACTGAGCTTGCTTCCTTTGGAGAAGGGGGGGGGGGGGAGACAGAGAGAGTGTGCGCGAGAGAAAAAGAATCACCTTACAGCATCAGCTAGGTAACATATTCTAAACTGCACAAGTTCAGCAATGTAGGTAGATCATTCGGTGGGGCAGAGAGCACGATGGGCTTTTCCTTCCCTCAGCTCCTTAAATTAGGAATTACTTTTGTCGAAGACTGAAGGCATCATGCTCTTAACTAAGATTTCAGTAACTTGCTGGCAACACATTATTACAAGAATGCAAGTTATGCCTATAACCTTCCTAAAGATTGACCAGGATTTATAATTTGAATTATTTAAGAGCGTTAACTAGATATAATAGTGAAATAAATAATGGTTTTGGCTCAGTTCTCCTGTTTTCAGACCTACACTCCACTGCTTTCTTCATCGCTCTTGACATGTTGCCCAAAGAACTACTTGTGCAAAGAACAGAGTGAACCAAACTACTCCAGGAATTGCAGTTATCACAGCAAACAGATCTGTAACCATGCTGTGAGACTCCAAAGTGACGTGACAGAAGTTATTTTATTCTAACCAAAGCTTCTGTTTATTTGGATAACAGTAAAGCATCAGATGTAATAAGAGATACAAAACGATCCACAGAGACATGGATTTAAAACCACTGGTGACAGACGTTTTAAATGTGGGCCTTAAGGCGTTGGATACTGGTGACTGTAAATACTCTCTCTCAAATATCTATCTAGTGACACTTTGAATATTTAAATGGCAAAAAAAAAGACCTAGAACATTCATGTGAGC
The DNA here is from genome assembly GCA_003342895.1 of Casuarius casuarius. NCBI lineage: Eukaryota > Metazoa > Chordata > Aves > Casuariiformes > Casuariidae > Casuarius > Casuarius casuarius. Next base: position 159,438 of record PTFA01000147.1, on the reverse strand, counting down.
TGTAAGCTTTTGCTGTCAAAAAAGCCAGCAGAAACGAACAGTAATGACCCTTATTACAGCGAACGTATTTAGTATAATTCTTCTGATACATAATACTCACCAAGAGTGGTGAAATCTGAGCCAGACTTAAACAGAGCTGAGGCAAGAAGCTGGAACTGCAGAAGGGGACGTTGAGGGACAAAGAAAAAAAAGTGTTATTAACTGCACAGGGAAAAAAAAACCCCAAAAGCTTCTTAGAAATCCCAATGGCTTTAGAGTTTCTGGGTTTACTTTGCACAATTTTTAGAACGACTGTACCGTAGGCATGATAACAGCAGCAGACACTTTCATACAAGCAACAGAGTTTGCCACCTTGGCAGAGTGAGTTGGATGTCTTCTCCTAGGGTTCTGAGAGCACTTGACCGAGCCCTAAAACCCTTTTTTTTTTTTTATAAATATTTTTAATTTTGCGTCTTCAGCAGATATCATAGCGAAGTAAGGTGAACCTCCTTCCACACAACAACATTCCTGGGGACAAACGTGGTACGGTCTCAGTGAGCGTTACAACAGGAAAACTGCTCCCGGGGAGCACGAATATCTTGAACACAGGAAAAACAAAAGCAGCTTTAAATGGTAACCTTTTCCTGCTGCCAGAACAGCTCATCTCACAAGCTCGTTTGGGGCACGGACTTAACGAAGAAAAAAACCTCACACACACCCAACCCTCACAAAAAACAAAAAACCCACACAACCAAACAAGTCCTTTGCTTGGGAAGATTAGAATTCAGAGTAAAAATGTTTTAAGTAACACGTTCACAGTATTATTCTCCCTTAACGTCTTGCTGATAGACAGTGAACGCGGTATCTTCCTCCACCCCGGCTGCTGTTTTCAGTTACTCGTGCTTTAGTGAAGCTTAGCGCTTTTCCATGTTTCCTTAAGAAGTTAGCCAATGCCTTACGGGCGCCTAATCTCGTGTCTCCTGCTTGTCTGTGCCTCTCTGCAGCACACTGTGCACAGCCCAACAGGAAAAAAAGAAAAAAAAAAAACAAAACAAAAAGGGAAAAGAAAAAAACCCAGAAGAGAAGTAAATACATTTAGGGAAGGGGGGCGGGGGAGGGAAGTGAGCGCAGGGGAAGAACAGCCAGGAATTATATTTCCATCAGCTTAACTTTGATTCCCAGAGAGGAGAGAAAAAAAGAACATAAACAATGTGTAGGCATCTACAAGTAGGAGAAGGTGACAAATAGCAGCCAATATAGATTTGGCAAGAAACTGTATTGCATCAATCTGATTTCTTCTACAACAGGGCAGCAGGCCCTAGGGAGGGGAATACCAGCAATAGATATTATCCGCCTCGGCTTTCATAGGGCTTTTGATGCTTTCATATGGTATTTCCAAGGCAAATCAGTGAAGCATCATGTAGATGATGGTTGCAGGGAATGGCAAACGGGTCAAATAACTTTACTGAGGGTAGCCATCCTTGGTTTGACACCAAAATGAAGCCATGAATCACAAGAGGAACGCTCCTCAGACGTGTGCTCTGGGTTCAACACCATCCTGCGTTTTCAGTGGAAACTGGCCTGAGAGGGCAGGATACATCCATTCAGCTCACAGACCTTACACCAAGCGCAGACCGACTGCCAGCATGCTAGCAGACAGGCTTTTTCATCTCACCCACATCATCATGACGAAACAACATGCAATTTAACAAGGCCGGGTACAAAAGGGTTACATGGGCTCTGTGAAAATGTACTGAGGAGTTACAATGGATCAACATCATCCTATGGCAAAAAGTGACATGCAAATTCTTTAAAAGGGGTAAGTCTAAAAATAAATCAGGTACTCCTACTGCTATCAAGGCTCAAGGTCTCCTCTACAGTAATATAGCTGCTTTTGGATGCCCTGCATTAAATAGCAACTGAAGAAAGCACTAAAAGTATTAAGTGGTCTGAAAATCAAGATCTATAAGGAAGCCTGACCGAGTCAGAACTGCGTAACCTCCACAGAAGAATGCCCAAAGATGAAAACAGCAAGAAGTCACAAGCGTAAAAAGCTGGTATAAAAAGGTAAATCTACAACTAGCTGCAAGAACTCACAAAAATACTTCAGCAAGATTAATTTCAACATGACATCAAGAAAGAAAAAAAGACTGCCTAAAACAGGGACTGTAGTGTGCTGGAATAAATTTGCAGATTTTCCTGGAAGCTATCACTGGAGGCATTTAAGAACAGGTTAGAAAGACATAGGATTGACATGCTGGAAAATAGAGGGGAGAAGTTGATTAAATAACCCCTTGAGTGAGAGGACTGATTATATGAAATTAAAAGGGACTGCACTGCTATGCATGTGTTATGAGTTATGGTAGCAGTGAAAGAGTTGCTTGGCTCTGATTCAGTAATGTACTTAAACAAATGTCCAGCTTAAGTAGCTCAAAATGTTGCAATAAAACCAGTGGCTGAATGTGTGCTGGTTCTGATGGCAAGTGCCATGTCCTGGCCACCTTCCCCTTGCACGCGGTTGCCTTGCAAGTCTGCTGCCAGCTGCCTGGTAACACACTAAGGCGGCTAGGGCCAAACCAAGTGGGTGCCACGTGCTTCGAGGGGTTCCCTTCCTTCTCCTGAAACGCAGAACCCAGTTAGCAACCGAGACCCAAATCAGGCGCAAAGACCGTATGCCAAGTATTCTGGTCTCATCTGCACTCGACACAGCTGATTTCCACTGCTAGGAGCTTCTTTCTGGCTTCCTCCACAGCCTTTCTGAAGGAACATCCCGTCTCCTTCACTGATGCCACTACAGTTCAGTTAACCTTGAGCTTTTTTAAAAAGCAGTATTTTATGTACCATCTCACATTTGAAAAGCACTTTCTGATAGAAAAGTCAAGTGCATAAGCTCAGAACATCAATTACGGACAGCAGCAGCACTTAAACCAGCCCATTTGGCATTTGCATTTCAATGCCATCTAACCATATGATATTCTCCCAAAGGACCTTTACTTTTTCCAGTGCATAGAATGATTGCTGTTCACTCAAGACCAGGTCTCCTACACACTTTCAGCATATATCCAATGCTATATTTACTTCATGCAGTCCAAACCCTTCTCTAAAGAGGGAATTAATTTCTTCATTAGTTTTTCTATTGTATTTATTGCTATCATATCAGAGTACTCCAAACACTGACTAATTCTGGATCCCCTAATTTGAAACTACCAGAATCTGATTTTTCAAAATGCTTGGTCTTACACAGCTTCTTTTGAATTCAGCTACAGCCAAAAGAGCAAAGCCCCCAGCAAATCACATGCTGGATCTCCCATCAGGCACCAGAATGAAAGACCCAGTTAATGACCATTTTGAAAAAGTGGTTTGCTTAGCATCACATAGCAACTCAGCTATAGAAACAGGAACAGAATTCAATTATCCAGCAGAAGTATCCAACTGCTTTAACCATGACACCACCCATTTTCTTCTAACAATCCCTTTGGCTCACTGTCTTCATCTATTTTGAGTTAAACTTGGATGCAAACAATGAGCTTTCTTCATTACAGTTAACTTCTCCCTCAGAGATCCAACCTACCTTCTGAACTGAGGCAGGAGTTCTTGAGAAATATCACCTAATTAATAAAGAAAAGGCTCATCAACCACATTCAGAAATAGGCCGAATGGGTATATGTGCATGGATAACACTAAACTCTGGCATTTTCCAACTTTTGACCATCATGCATCCAACATTATCATTCTTCCAACAGTTAAGCGTCCTTATTTAGGTTTTCAACTACAGCAAAAAAAAATCCACTGTGTAGCATCATACTCAAACTTACAGGGGGTACTTGCTGCATGTTTTTGCCATTTGTGCAAATGAAACAGTTAACACTAAAGGGGAATGAGTAAATCCTGTCTGGGATACCTGGCAGGTTGTAGGAACTAGGGATAACCTCCTCCTCCCATAACGTCTGTGGGCTGTGAGTGCTCAGATTACAGCATAAACCAGTTTCCCAGCTTCGACCAATTCTACGGGGATGGTGCCTCGTGGGGTAGTTGTGAAGAGGCGACCAGAGGCTTGAATTCTTTGAGGATGGAGCCTTAGGTTTCAGTAGCTGAAGTCTGAACACTGCTTTTTCAAAGGCTTATTGGCTCCGAAATCTCTGCTCATGCAGCACTCAAAATGCTGAGGCGTTACAAAGAATCACAGCAGGACATGAAGAAAAGAAACATGCTTCTCTTGGCTTGTTCCTAGAACTACTTTTCTTATTTGGACTTAAATTTTCCCAGAAATTTCAGTCTAATGCAGGCCCAAACACCACATTTAGACTCAACTGGCTTTATCTGGCAAATTTATTAAAGAAAAAGTCTAAGAATGGAAAATATGAAGTAGCCTTGAAGAGAGGCCTTGAGTCCCAGACTACAAGCTAGTTAAGCCTAGAGTTGGCCTCCAAGTCCCTGCTCCTTTCTCCTACCATGCTCCAAGAAAAACAGACTAAGTTTTACTCCTACTTTGGATCTATTTTAGGACAACCACGGGACCCAGCACAAGTTCTCTTCACCACTAGGTACATTTCAGCCTCACTGTACGAAATCATCTTATCTCCTTTCCTTGAGCAGTATTTGCCATCTTTTTTTATCTTCTCGATTTCTTCTATAGTCTGCTAAAGAAGCACAAATATTTCAGGTAGGATCATGCCAGCATGCAAAGAAAAAAACCTTTAGTTTTATAGGTAATCTACTGATGTTTTCATGCTTTAATAGCACCTGTTTTTTTTCCTGACATAAGTACCAAACTTGTAGTTCACTCTGATTTGCAATTTTGATCACCCTTATCTTTGAAAGGAAAGCCTCTCCTTCTAAACTATCACCAAATGCATATCTCTGCATCAGACAGAAAAACATGCATGCCATCAGAATTATTTTTTTTCCTAATTAGCAGCTATAAAAGCCAGTCTTTAATATAACCCATCTCTTCATGAACCAGAATGCATGGGTGGACTTCCATTTGCTCTGGAGATACACGTCAGACCTACTAATCTCCAGCCAGTATAGAGACTCACTGATCCAAAAATACTAAACTCCCAGGAGAGGTTTAAGTGATTTCAAACAGAATCATAATTTAAGAGAACTAGATCTGCATTTGTGGGCAACAGCAGAGCCAGAGCTGGCGTACAGACGGTGGCTACTAAAACAAGCATCCATGAGATAGCTGTTGCTTGAAGGCATCTACGATTTCACTCTAGAATAATTAAAAAAAGGAAATGAAACTATAATCCTATAAACACCACTAGAATTCACAACAAAGGAACAAAAATCTGGAGGTATGCTCCTATTGCCAATCATTCATGCTACTTTAAACAAAATTAGTTACTAATGCCAAGCTAAGTTTCAAGAACAGTCTGTTTATTTTCTTTGGCATTCAGCTCAAAACAGCTGAGGACACTTGCCTAACAAAGTTAAAAGTAAAGAAATTATTTCTATTACAAAGCATGCAAGCTTTATGCCAACGTGAAATTCTGCTTGTAGTAACATACAATAATTCACCTACACCTCAACCCATAAAACATGAAACCATATAGGTCTAGTCTCTAATCACCCTAAGAGAACTGTAACAAAGTCAGTAACAAATCCATACAGCTTGGTCCTTTTCAAATTTAACGGTTGCCTAAAGAGAAAGACAAACAGGCAGAAGGAAACTGATTCTCTTTAAGATTTGTCACACTACGAAGCCTTGCAATGCTGGATTGCAGTTTGCTCCAAGCACACCAATCATATATAGCCCTTGATATTAATTAAGGCTATCCTGACTACAAATAAAGACAGAGTATGCAGGTGTCTGTGCTGAGATGCACAATTAAATTGCTGCTTGAAATTTGATATGGGATCAAAAAAGCCTGCGTCAGTCCTTTGGAAAGCACAAGAGCTATTTGAAGATGTAATGCCAGAGCAAAAAGCCAACTCACTGTGATAACCGGAAGGTAAATTGACGTCAACTGGAAATACACCCAGTCAGTACCAGTGCAGTAGCTGGCTTTACGCCAGCGAGCTAGCAGCTCTGATCCTGTGCAAAAAGCTTGCAAAGTTAAAAACTCTTTGGCTAGAACACTTGGGGGGGGGG